>JAPYZE010002374.1:0-16598 GCA_030522805.1 Leptomastidea abnormis
AAAACCTTTTTTGTCCGATATAAAAATATTAAAAAACAAAAAAGTTACAGCCAAAACAAAACCACTTTTCTCAAAATACCCCATCTTCCCCTATATACACGAGAATTGATTTGATAATGTTTATAGAATCATTTTCTTATTTTTTATTCAAATATACTTTGAAATCATAATATAATTTTAATTCTTGTTAAAGTTTTATGTATAATTCGATAAAATGAAGTGAATCATATATTTGTTAAATCAAGTTTTGATAAAACATTCATTCATCAATGAATTATTAACTTTAAATTCATTTATATTATACTATACTATCTCCGATAATCATGTAATTTCTATATGTACTTAATCATTCGCAACTTAAGCATTATTATATCTAACAATAAAACAGATTAACAAAACCTCATTCATTTTATTAAATCGTAGTCCATCAAACATATATTATATACGAGTTGTCGATTAGAAATCTCCTTCTCTCTTTCGAGAGAGATGAGGTCGAAGGCCTCGTATTATACTCCCCTTGAACTTTGCTCTCTCGCTTATATACATACAATCTCTTCCAGACCAGCTTTGCCAAGGCTAAACACACGTCACTTGGGCGTAAGCGTAGCGCGTGAGGTTCAAAAAAGAATGAAAAAAAAAAATAATAAATAAATAAAATGTGATGATGATTTTTCATCCGTCCGAGCATGAATATTTGATTGGTTCGATTATTCAAGAAATTGATTGGCTTGGGCAGCTTGAGTTCTCTTTCGATACGCGATGTAGCACGAGAGAGGTCACTGTAAAAAAAAGAGCAAGAGAAAGAGAGAGCTCCTTTGTCGCGCATGGCTTATTATTTACCGTTCGACGTGTGTGCCAAGTGCTTGCTCGAGCGTCAATCTTTACTTACTTTTCTTTATTTTTTTTTTTCTTAACTCTTCCTTCACTCTTTTTTCTGTATCGAGGTGCTCAGCTCGAAGGTGATGAATTGACTCTGATTCGGAGTAACTCTTGGGAAAAGCATTTTGCGACTTGGTTGGACGTAGCGTGAGATAAAGAGAGAGAGAGAGAGAAATGTGCTTCTTCTCCTCTTGTCAGCATCTTGGATTATTTGTAGACTCTTAAGAAAGTGCAGCCCTGTCAATTCAAATCTGTCAATTACAGAATCTCGCAAATAATCTGAACTGTCAATGAAATTGACACTTTATTGTTGAAAAATTAAACCAATTAAGTTACATTTTTCGTATTCAGACAGACAACATTTTCCATTGACTTGTATAGTAGTTCTTTCAAACTGAATACCAAATTTATAATCTAATTTTAACTTCTTTTTTTTTATACTTAGCTTATAGCGACTACATTCATTGCTCTAAAGCGTAAAAATTAGGAAATAAAAAGAATAAAAAAAAAAAAAGATCTCTGGAAGCAGCAGTACGCTAACAAGACAATTCCCCCGTCACGCAGTCTGCCCAGCCCTTTTCCGCGCAATTCTACGCCGTTTCTCTCCTAAATTAGCGGTCCGCATCCTCCCTTTTTCGCGAAAAGCGCAAGTGCTTTACCCCCTCCTTCTCTTCCTTCCCCTTCCCCCACTTGAAAATGCCAGAACGAGAAGAAAGCTCACTAAAAAGCTCTCTTTTCTTCCTCTCTTTTTCTCTCCGGAAGCCTGGGAGTTTACGATATACTTCACGCGAGAAAGTCTCGAGGTCCATGCGCGGACTCTATTCTCCTCTTACCCCCCCTTCTTTATGAATAATCAGTGTGGAACTCATAGTTGAAAGTGAGAAAAGGATGCACAAAAGCTCTCGGGTAGGTAGGTAGGTAGGTAGAAAGAAATAAAAATAAAAATAAAAAGAAGAAGAAAAAGAAAAAAATGATCGTATAGTGCGAGGGCGCGTGTCGGAGATATGCGCGCACCAGCCGACAAGAAGCGAAAGAAAAAACGTCCACTTAAGTGTCCCGAGGCCATTTAATTTAATTATCATAATAGTTGCAGTCGGACGCAAACATAATTAAGGTCGGAACGAGAGCCGCCACAGTGTACAAGAAGGGTAGGTATAGTTAGGTTGGTTGGTTGATTCGGTTGGTTGGTATAGGGAGGGACTACCTCATTAAATCGTCGCTTCGGTGAGAGACTATATCTTAGCTCGCGTCACTGGGCAACCGACTGAGTCCCCAAGAGAAAGAGAGAAGATAACTCATGGATATATAACTTCGACGAGGTATATGGAGAGCTTCGAGGCCTTCCTTCCTTCCGCCTCTTACTCGTAGCTCGTCTCTGTACTCCCAACTACCGTGGCTTCGTTATGCTTCGACTCCTTTCGAAGTGAGCTTGCATACTCTTTTTTTTTACTTTTCTTTAATTCGTTCTCGTCACCTCTCCTCTTTCTTCCAAGATATTCTTCACTCTGTGCTTTCTTATTTTTCTTTCTTACTCTCTTTATTCATCTATATCTCTCTTTTCTTTTTCGCTAGCGTTATATTATCGTCAGATGCTCATCCCACTCCCTTTTTATGTCTCAAGCTCGCGAGAAACTGGTAGTAATCTTAAGGCGTATGCGCGAGGCGCGAGTCGTATAGTCTTATATACGAAAAGACGACTGCAACTCTTATAGAGACGAGACCTCCATCTCTTACTCTTTTCTTTTGCTTGAGGCTTTACGATGCGCTTGCTACTCCATACTACTACAACCTTTTTGTACTTCCCCTCTCTTTGGACCTTGTTTTAACTTGTTCATCGCGTCTTTTCTCCTGTTTTTTTTTCATGCATTTATTTTAACAGCTTGATTTTGTTTTTTATATATTTATATGCTATGAAAATTCTGATGAAAGTAACTTGGTACAATTAAGTCAAGTGTCTATAGTTTTCAAAATAGGCTATAATGAAAATTAACAAAAAAAACAAAAAAAAAGAAATTACAAAATAATAAACGGAAATTGAGGTGCTTTTATAACACCTGTCTTACATACGAGTGTTCTTTATAAACTCTTACATTAAGTTCCTCTTTTTTTAATCTTTTAAATTGCAATTTTAATATATGTAAAGATAAGCATTATAATAATACTATGTAAGTATTACGCGTGGATAAAGAGAATACATGGCTTTGATACATATAAGCGACGCGTGTAATATATGTTACATAGGCTTCGGTGACTCGATATAAACGTGCGCACACGTGCGTTGCTTATACTCCCCATTTCTCTCTCTCCCCTTGCTGCTGCCCTCATTCCCTATGGAATGTGTCCAAGGATTATTCTGTATAGAGCATATATAAGAGGGGAGCGATGCTTTGGCGCGTGCAGCCACTTCCTTCCTATACCGATTCGCCCTACTATACCTATATACACCTCTGTATACCACCATCACCTCCTCCTCTTATTATACTCCTTCGCGGCCGAGTATAACAGCAGGAGGCCGAGATGCCGCGAGCTCACTTGCTTTCCGGTCGTCTTGCCTTTGTCTTTGTGGTTTTGGCTCTCCATGTCTTCTTCTTCTCTTCTCTTTGTCCGCGCTTGCGAGTCATGTTTGTGTGTGTGTACGTGTATGAGCATGTCATTTCTGTATATTTACTCAATGTTAATGTTTAATACCGTAATTAGGCTTTGGTGACGTTCTTGGCATTCCTTTATTTTAACATTATAATTTATTAACTTAAATTTTTTTTTTCTTTTATATTCTGAATTAAGTCTATAGAGAAAGTGATCAGGTATATAGTTTTATTTTAAGCAACTCAACCAAAAGAAAAAAGGTATTTTATAAATCGACGTGTATCGATATATAGAGAACGAGCAGATAACGATCATCATATCGTTCGGCACGTACACTCGAATAATTGAATAATCGGTGCAATCATTACTCTCGGCAGGCAGCAAACAGCATGTTGGTGCGCATAAATTTTCCTAATAACTTTCATTCATCCCACTTCCGTTACATTTGCGATTTTCTAATAATAAATTTTTTGAAGGGTATTAGAGAGGTAAAGAAGCCAAGCGCGTTCACGTCTCTCGAGCAAGTCGATATTCGGGTAAACATATAGCCTAGCGCTCCCCCCCCCCCTTCTTCTTCTTCGTCGTAGTCGTCGTCATCATCGTATTCGCTGTAATTTATCCTTTTTACGGTCAAAGGATAGTTGGCCCGCTGCCGTCGTTATACCACATCACGTAACCGCAGCCCCGCGAGACTTCAATCCATCAAGCAGGTATATACAGGTATATATCGTAATATATACATGTATATATAAGGACCCTTACTCGTCGTTGGCTCTCGCGGATAATTAAAAGTCCCATCAACTCGACCGACTCCCATCACTAACGTACATGACCAAACTGACATTACTTAATAAGCAACCCCTCTCCCCCCCCTCCATCCACCTCACTCTCTTTAGCGAAGGACTCTTCAGTTTACCTCTTTCCACTCTCTATGCTCTTTACTTTCTTAGTTGAATTTTCGAGCCACGGGTTTCCTTGCAAAAATTACTGCTACTTCTATTTATTGACTCATGATGGAGAAAAAAACGCAGCTGCGAGGATAAATATTGTGGGAAGATGTTTTTTTTTTTTTTTTAATTTGATGTAAAATGTCCCTTTAGCTTTTTACTTTCAACTTCGGTAATTTAACGTTCTAAATTGAGAAACTTTGAGAGAATCTTAATTTATCGCATGATTGCGCAGCTCTCATGTTTTTTTTTCAAGCTTCTTGTCTAGACTTACTTGATTTATAATTAAACTAAGCAATAACTTATAAATAAATTTAAAAAAAAATTACGCTACAAAATTTAATAATATACACAAATTAATAATATCTAATTTTTTTCTGTTACAGGTAAAATTCAATTTCTTACATACTCCAATACGTATATAAAACAAGCACAGCTCCGGTAAGTGTTTTACCAAGTCAAAACACATATCAGTTTACATTTATTAAAAGACAAAAGAAAAATCGACCTTAACACGCATACCAGTTTGCATTTTCCATTCGCACCACCTTTCTTCTCTCCGTGCAGTCGTGCGCGAAAAAAGTCAAGCTCACGACGACGACGACGCGTATACACATTCGCGGACAAGTGAAGTGTGTATGTATATATACCGACATATAGGGGCGTATATGCTTCATCGTATACTTATATATATACACTCACGAGACGGACGCAAGCCACGCGACTTGCTGGAAAGTCAACTGTGAAATCGAGTCCCGCGGCTTTTGCATCCGCTTGCTTTCTCTCTTTCACTCTTTCTTGTCGGCACTCCAGCTATCAAGTCTTGCACACGCGCTGGCCTCGATTCGCGCGATCTCGCCCATCCGCCTGCATATACATATCTCCCTCTCACTCCACTCTCCCCCGCCCCGCCCACGTGAATTTCCTTCCTGTACCCTTCGTGAAGAGATAGGGGGGAGTGAGGAGGCTCTTTCCGAGTCTCCGAATCGAAAAAGAGAGTAGGAGGAGGAAGGTCGGCTCTGGCTCTTTGATGAATGGATCCATGACGCGAAATGCGCGTCTGGTCCGGATATACGGCGAGACGCGTGGTTTTTCGTCGGTTCGATAGTGTATGTATACATATATACCTTGAGATTGAATGCATGCACGTGAGTAGAAATTGAAGGAGAGAGAGAAAAATAAAGAAATTTCTTTTACAAAAAGAAAAAAAAAATTATGGTGACGGAATTTATTTGAGTCTTTTGTCAAAATTATATCGTTGATGTTGCTCTTATACTGCTTCTCGTTTAAAATTTAAAGTTTATTTTAGATTATAAATTTTGAGTTTATATTGTCTGTTTTTATAAATGTAATGTACTTGTATATTTATTTTGTTGAAAAAAAAGAAACAGTTTTATATGGTAATTTTTTTTTTTGCTCAATGAATTTTTGCAAAGACAATTAAATTTATTTTAATGGTTGTAATATAACATCAAGAGTATTAATAGTTTTGTTTTAAAATTTTTATGTTAGGTCGTAAAAAAAAATAATACAAAAGATTAGAATGTTGAGTATTACGATATAAATTATTGTTATGGTAGAAAAATATATAGTTAGCACTTTTAAACTCACCGTGAATAACTTGTTTACTTCATAAACCTTTTTTTATTATATTATTAAATGTTTAAATAATGCAGCATAACAAAATGTATCTCATTTTTCCCTGAAAGATTAAATTTTTAATATCGATAGAACAATATAATTTTTTTTTTGTTTCACATTCTTTACAACACTTCGGTCATTCTCGCTCTCGACAATGCGGTTAAAAGTAATTTTATTTCATAGAACGAATCGAAATCTCCCTCCCATTGAAGTACGATATTGGCTTAACACAACTTTGTCACGATGATTAGCAGTTAATTGCTTTAACTCTCGCGGAAATTTTCATTATCCCTCGATATATACAACACTCAGCTCGTCGCGATTCATTATCTCGTAAAAAAAAAAAATACAGAAAAAAAGGAGAGAAATACCGGACATTAATAACAAGCCATTAAAAAATCGTTTCGCGTCGCGTAATGCTGATCGATCGGTTGTACGTATACCTACTCTCAACGATATTCGCCTCACACATATATAGGTACACACACACACCGATACCATATACATCGACCCCGATTCTCCCCCGATATAAAACTTGGCAAGAGCGTATATATATAAGCGCAGCTGCCGCGTAAAAATGCCGCTACGTTTATATTGTTTTAAAATGAATACACGAGCACATACATATACACATAGATATACGCACGTACTACGTGTAACGAGTGAGAAAGAAAGAAAGAAAGAGAAAGAAAAAGAGTCGTATTTCGCGCTCTACAGGCGAAAAAGGAAACGCCTCCGAAACGAATCATTAACGCTCGTTTTTCGGCGAATCGTTATATGGTTGGTACGTGCTTCAACGGGGCAGCAGCAGCAATGTATATACGGTTATATAGAGGAACACACACACACACACGCATTTTACCACGCGTGCTCTTTCTCGCGTGTATAAAAAAAAAAAAACGCCCGCCCGGCTTGCTTTTTCAGGATATAGCCTGGTAATCGCTCGGGGAATTTCGGCTTTTAAATTTATTTTCAATTTTCATTCGTTAAATCGATGAGACGAGTATCTATAACTCGGTTTCCAAATGTAGCAAATAAAAAACCTCTTTCTCTCTCTCTACCCCCCTCTCCTCTGCCAAACAGTATCGTATTAAGCTTTTCGAGAAAATTATTTGGCGTATTCGTGATTTTTCCGATACTATATTTTTTCAAACGCTTTTACATGTTGTATATATCCTACTATTTTTTTCCTCATACAAATAACAATCACACAACAATCCTATACACTCAATAAATAACACAAAATTTATAATGTGCAATAAAAATAAAATAAATAACAAAAAAAGATAAAAAAAAAAGAAAATAGAGTACTATGTGTAAGAGTCGAAGTGTGTAGGTATAACCTCAGGGGTCGTTCGTTAGCGCCACCGCGAATCGCTCGATTAAAAATCCCAGCCACGCGCGTTCGTGTAATGATCTTTTGCGGCAGAGAAAGAGAGAACATCAGCTAGCAAAAGTGCAATAGCATAAGATAGAAAAGAAAAAGAGAGAAGTATAGAGGTGGGAGCTATTAAAAGCGAAACAGCTCTCGGGCCTTTTTTACTCCCTAAGGGCCAAGCGCTCCAGTTTTCTCTATACGTATATATGTGCGTTAGCGCGAATAGTAGTAGTAGTAGTAATAGTAGTAGGTTGCCGTCGTCGGCGGCGCCTTGCGGAGGCGAATTTCAAGAAAGTCATAAATTTCAATGGCCACCGAGAGAAACTCAGTCTCGTTTTGCACTATACTCTCTCTCTCTCTCCTTTCGTCTCAAAGTCTCTCTCTATCTATCTTTCGTTCTATACTCGTTTCTCTGACTCATGCGGGCCGTTTGCTCGACACTCATGTCAACCGTATGTACGTCGCACGTCCAGTGGGAATAAGTACGATGCAATGTATAAGAGAGTCACACGTAAGATTACTATATATACATATACGCTTGTGGTGGGCGCGCGTGGACGCCTCTATTTATAGAGGCTGCACTCGTGCGAATGCCGTTTCTTTTTTTTCTCCTCTTTTTTTTTATCAGGACTTGAGTTTTGCAGGCGTAACATCTATACCAAAACTGTGAATACCAATAAATAACTTTTTGTAACTTTTTTTTTCTTACTATGTTTTGGAACACGAGTTTTGGCGATTTACCTTTATGTAATATCGGTTCGTGAATTATTGATTCGTGTGTTATACATATACACCGATCACGTTCGTGGTAATTTTGTCATAAGTACTTAATTATAAATATTATCCTTTTAAATATTCTCAATTTGATGGTTGCATGAAAATGTTGACAAACAATTTTATAATTATATGTTATTATAAGCTATTATTATTGTTGTTATTGTTGTTGTTGTTGTTATTAAGTTTTTGCTGGTAACATGTATATTATTTTGCAGTCATGATTTCTGGTTGACAAGCAATAATTATTGGTGTTCCAATTGAAGATGATGATATTAGAGTTACACTTGTATCTCTAATATACAAAATGTCAAACTTATAAATTTATCTTCAGTAACCATGATATTTCTCTTCTTTTCATTTTAATTATAACTCTATTGTTATTAAACCATTTGTTCTATAAATTCATCTATCTATTTAAGAAAATATTATTTATTTTAAAAAATAACATTACTCATTTAGAAAAGTATATTATAACAAAAGAGAGAAGTAAAAATATATATATTATATTCTTGCAGTTATCATTTTAATGAAGGATCGTATTTTTGAACAAGGAAAAACACTTTAGTCTAATTTAAATTCATACAAGTTTTTCTCGTCACGTTTTATAAGTTAAAAGTATTCTTTTGTACATCAAGTTCTTCCCCTACCCTCCTCCCCTTATCGCGAAAAGCACAGTCTCATAATTACATTTAACCATATTATTCAAGTATGAATCGTCCCTTTATTATAAATCCTCTACAATTATGTATATGTAGGTACAGCAAATATAAATCGTCGAGCTTGCAGCTTGTAGATGAAACATTTATAATCAACCACATAAGTGGCCAGAAAATTCAACCATCAAAATTATTCTCTGACCCATACGTCCTTCTCCTCCTCCTCCTTTTAGTTGACAAAGCAGCATTAGCAATTAGTCTTACCTCGTCATTTTTTTTCCATTTACCATGTCATCCAACGCTGTTACATTCATTTCTTTTCACCTCTCCTTCTCGCGCATCTTCCAATTCCACCAGCATAATTTATGATCTCCCAATTTTATTTTTCTCCATTTTCCACTCTTCCAAGCTTCGTTGCTGCTACCGCTCCAATGCCTCGGTTTTATTTTCCACCGGTATTTCTCTAACCATCGCTATATATATTTACCTTATAGTTTTCCAAGCTCTCGCTCCGCGATCGTTTGTCTCGCGGCCGGGAAAACCACAGTCACGCACCACTGCTAGAAAGCTCGTATACTCTCCTCCTCCACCTCTCTCTCAAGCTAGTTTTTCGCTCTTCCTTCTGAGTTTTTCAACCGTTCTTATTTTTATGCCACGTCACCTTGTTTCCGCTTCTCCACGTTCTCTGGCTATAGTTTTCTCTTGATGCGTCCAGCTATCGCTGGAAATGCAATTGTCATTATGTGTCCACGCGAGGATGAGAATAAGAAGAAGATTATTTTCGAGACTATGTTGTCTATATAGCTTCCTTCGCTGGTTATGCAACCGGATGGAGAATTATATAGTAGAGGATGTCGCCGCGCGTGTGTGTATGAATCGAACGGTAAGTCACACGACGTCTCATGTAATGCTGCAACTAGTTCCTCTGATTTGGAGAAGAAAATTAGACTTATGTCTGCCGACTTTGATATATATATATATGCGCTTATTTCAATTCCAGCTGCGTTTTTTGAGAATAAATACATTTGCGGATGTTTATGTCAACAATTAGGTGGGAAAAAATATTCCCTTAATTGTAATATGCTTTGAAACTTGTTTTTCTTGAAATGGATTAATGGTATATGGTGTGCTTGTGAAATCTTTTGCGTGGCTGACTTTTTCGTGCCAAGTTATTTGAACGACAGACAAAAAAAAAACTGACAACATCAGGTTCAACGTGATTTTCATTATTCAGTGATTATTGAAATGTAATATAGGTATATCAACGTTTCAAATTGAAATTGACATTTTTATTGAATTGCAAGAGCTGAATTATATTTATGTGACTCTGTGTGTGTTATTGGCAAGATACACTTTTACACATAAAGTAAACAAATTCAATCAATGAAATTTATGAGCCAATTGAATTTTGGCATAGTGCTTTTTTTTTTTTTAAAAAATTCATCACGTGAACGATGTAACGAGTGTAAATCACTTTATTAACTCGAGCATGCGCGCATATACTTCACTTGACGAAATACTGTTTTAATAAACTACCTTTAAAAATAAAAGACCAATATTCCAAAAAGCGTTTACACTTTCTCATGAATTTTTAAAAAAACATAAATTTCAAAATGCAAAAATAAAATGCTAAAAGAAAAATAAACCACCTACATACAAATATTAATAATAAAAAAAAAAAGAAATTGAACTACAAAACACATCTGTCGTAAAACATTTTTGCGAGTTTCAAAGTAATAAGCTCATGGTCCGGAAACATATAAGACGTTTCAAACTTTTTTTAATATTTCAGAAAGCCACACTCGTTCGTGAGACGTTGATATTTACATAACTCGCGTCTTATGTACATTCATATAATGACAAAAGAAGTCCGTCAAAAGAAATTGAGATAGCAAGCATAATTTTAGTCACATTTATCATTTTATACAACATAGCAAAATCTACCAAAATTATCATTATTTAAAAAAAAAAAAAGAAATTCTATCTGCAGTCAATTAAAAAGTATCATGCCTTCTTCACTTTCAAAATATCACTCCATATCAAAGCTCACACATTTTTTTTCTTCTCCAACAGTATAAAGTACAAGATACACATTGGCAAGTACATGGACATATATGTACTTGTCGCGAGTAAGTATAAACGTGTGTGGGCAAAGAGAGAGAGAGAGACCAAGAAGTAACGTAAGTAGAAAAGAGAGTCGAAGCAGGCCGGCACGTCCGCAAAAGCATATACGACGACCTCGCGTTGCGCGCTCGCGACGCATTTCAGCCAAATTTGGTGTGGGTTAACTTTCACGCGTTCTCTTTCGCTATATGTGTGTGTGTGCGAGGGTGGCCTTATGTATATATACGGACGCAAAAGTCGAGATAAGTATAATAAGCAAGAGAAAGATGCGACTATGTGGATCTTGAGGAAAAAAAAAGAGCGAGAGAAAAATCGAGCTACACGTTTTCTTACGCTAGGATGAAATAAGCTGCTGCTGCTGCTGCGCCTTGGTATAAAGTTCATAATCAAACGACTTTTTCCAAAGCGGGGGTGGAGAAGAGAGTAAGAGAGAGAGTGAGAGAGAAGGTCTATACTAGCAGCTTGTAATACCTCGCGCGCTCTATGACGCTGGTTTTTATAGTTTTACTTTGTCGAGAGTTTTTCGGAACCGCCTTCTCGCTTATAATGCTTTCACAGACATTGGCCGTGTGCGCGATATTCTCTATACCACACAGTATATGTGTTCTCTGGAAGACCGAAGAGTAGAGGTGTATAAGGGAGGAGTATAGCCTGCTTGTGTTGCTTCGTTCGACGCATAAACGAGAAGTTATTAGGGGTATTTATTTTTACGCGCTGTGTTTTATGCACCTTTTGCGCTATATGCATATGGATGTATGTATGTATGTATAAGAAAAGAGGGAACGCGTTGTTCTCTTGGCTGGCTTGTTTTGCAGGTTTCACATGTATATAGTGTATATACTTGCGAACAACGTTATATGCATGGTGCAAAATGTAAAAAGGGATATATACATATAGCTATAAGTATATATTTTCCAAGTGTTACTTTAGAATAAGAAAAGGATTTTTTTTATTTTTTTAAATGGGGAAATGTATTTTACGCGCGTTAAACGTGTTGTTTTTGAAAAGACGCCTTGTTACTTTGTAGTCGCGCCAAATAATAATAATAATATTCTATGAATTGAATGTTAATGGCAAATATTATATGAAAAGAAAAAGATAGAGAATAAGAGAGAGGGAGAGAAAAGTAAAATACGAAATTTGCATTTATTTATTAAAAACTACCAAGGGAAGAAAGAGCCGCGCCGCTTTCTTACTTAATAAGATGCACAAAATTCCCTTTTTGGAGATTACAATTTTCCAAAGTATTTTAACATATAGTAGATGATATTATACCCATGAAAAAGGTAAAATGATGTAATTTTACATTTTTTATTTCTTTTAATTATAAAATATTTTCACTTTTAATATACGTTAAATATCGTGTATTACCAAAGACAGGCATGTACAATATATGCATTATCCAAAAACGACTCATCTCAGTTATTCGATTCATATACTATAATGAAGCTAAGAGAAAGAAAAAGAAAAAAAAAGCATTGAAAAATTTATCATCAGTTAATATCTGTTATATACGGTTGAGTTAAAACTAAACGAAAGAGAAACCGTATGGCGGACTATGTATATACGGTAAGAAGTATATTATACATTTGGTCCTCTTTCCCTCTACCAAAAGGCCATACCTTCGTCATCTCCTTTTAAGCCAACCTTACATCACGTTGTAGAGACGCAGATAAGCGCATTACACAAAAATACACTCATGATTTCAAGCAGCAGAAAAAAGAACGAGTGAGTATACAGTATAGTAGGAGGGAAGTTGAGGGAATTATAACACGGGTTGGTATAAAGCTCTGCTTTCCATGCCAGTAAAAAGGTTTCATAAATATGTATATCGATAAGTGAGAGTATAAAGGTATATTATGTATATGTATCAAATGACCGAGTTGCATTAACTCGCTTAGAATATGTGTTTCTGGGCTCTCCCTTTCCCTCAAAACTGCCGTCAAAATTGTCTCGATGATTACTCCTCGCATTTATGCACTGCAATCCAGTTCTCAAAATTCAATCTTGCATATATAGATACACAGTCGAATGCTTTACAGATTGTGTGGGTGTGTGCTAACATAGTCGCACGTTTTCTCTCTCTCTCTCTCTCTCTCTCTCTCTCTCTCTCTCTCTCTCTCTCTCTCGACAAATAATCATCTATATATTATATCGTTGTCCCACTGTGTATGTGAGATATATGAAGCCGAGAGAAAAAGAGAGAGTTAGGAGTTGATATGAATAAAAGGTATGTGGCCATTAGTCCTCTCTGTGTTACAATACAAATTGCTAATCTATGATTATATCGTTCTTTTTTCTTTTTTTTTTTTTAATACACAGCTTGCAAATTGAAAAATTTCTACTCTTGAAACAATTTTCTATTTTTTGTTTTTTTTTTGTTTTTGTTCTAACATCAATGAAATAGATACAGGTAAAAAGAAAGAGATAGTAAATGAAAGGGAGAGTTAAGTTTTAGCATCGCATAACGAGGAATGCCGCGGGAATTTGTAAAGAGCATCGCATAGTTTTTTTTTTATCTTCATCGGTGTGTCTTCAAACCTACCCTTTCCCAACTTCCTTCGTTTGAAAATAATTTGTTCAAACATAATACACGTAATGCTCGCTAGCTCCTTCTTCTTCTTCTTCTCTTTTTCTCTCTTTCAAAATAGCCGTCTATTTTCCACATTACTTGAAATTACGTGTATATGTGTGCGGACGTACACGCTCTTGAGCTTGGCAACGACGACGACGAGGACGACGAGAAGGACGACGACGACGACGATGATGCCGGCACACACATATAATGTCGAAAATTGCACTCTCTCATCCTTCGGAAATACGTATTACCTTCCCCTTCTCCTTACTTACAAGCAACATGTATATATGTGTGTATGTGTATGTATCCTGAAAAACGCTATCGATTACGTCCGGCTGAAAGCTCGATAATTCAACCTCCAGCTATATACATATTATAACAAAGTCGCGATTCGTTTCTCACGCTATATAGATTTTACAACTATTACAAGTAGAAGGGACCACTTGTCGTCGACCTTAAGTTCCGTAAAATTAAAAATTCTCTTCTATATACTTCCAAGAGCTCACGTGAGTCTTATATTAGGTAGTTATATGTATACACATACTCATATTCGTGACAACAGAGCGACGACTAAAAGTGTGCAAACCACTTGAGCATTGCTTATATATTATGTATGTTTTCTATTTATTCTCTTACTCTACCTCCGCCTACGCTATAATGTGCAAGGTGGATATTTGTGTATAATCGAAAAGCCTTATTTGTTTGTTCTTTCCACTGAGGGATATGTAGGGAGAAGGAGAGAAGAGAATAGAGAGGGGGTAGGGGGTAAATTTTTATTGGAAAATGATTGCGGAGATAACTTGCTAGAAGGTTAAGTGCAAAAAAAGTTTGGTAGTGAGTGAGAGGGGGATGAGGTTCAGAGGAGGGGAAGGGGAGTTATAAAATGATTTTAAAGCTCTTTAGTAATGCGCGTCATATTTCAAAAGCTACAGCGCTTGTTTATCTTTGGTATGTGAAGTATCCGAGAGCAAGAGAAAGAGCTTGTGTGTTGCATGCGGCCACTTAAGACGTACCTTTTTTTTTTCTTTTTTTTTTTATTTGACTATATACATTACACCGTCCTTGACATCGAAGTAACAGTATTAAGGAAGCAAATTCTCTGTATAGGTATAGCGTGGTTAAAATGCGAGTATAATAGTATGCTATGTATTTTTCAAACTATTTCAAGTGTATTATTTTTTCTTATAAGAGTTTATTTTTTTTTTAAATGATCAAGATAACTATCAATATTTAATATTTTAAATTTCATCAAAAAAAAGAAGAAGAGAGAAAAAAAACATTTAGGTATAACAGAATTTTTAGCTGAATATAAATTGCGACGATAAATTAAGCTAGTAAAACGAACTCGTGTACGTAAATATTTAGGTTATTCTTTTTTGACTAAAATAAAAAGAAAAGAACGAAAAAAAAGAGGAAAAAAAGAGTCGACAGCTGCAGGTAAAATTTACTCAAGACCCTATTTCATCGGAGCGGCTTATCCAGTCAAATATTTTTACTGCTCTCGTGCGCTATTTTTCCAGTCCTCTCTCTCTCTCTTTCTTGTGTGTTGGCTCGACTTCGTATATAGAAAAAGAAAATAGAAACAGAGTTAGAAAAAGATAGAAAACATCCAATGCGTGTTAGAAAGAAGGCATCCAACAAAAAAAAATCTCTTAAAGTGATTTACCGAAAATCCTCGAGTGAATTTAGTTTAGATCCTTGTGCCAAGAAGTTGAAAATTTACGTTTCAAACATCTTCACCCTATTAGATCACATTATCCTATAAATCTTTTATTTATTTGCTAAATTACATGCTCAAAAACATATCTAACATTATATATTTTCACATTCCAACACTCTTCTTTGCAAAAAATATCAGCATCACAAAAGAAATCCAATAATAATCGCCACCAGCATACGCACTTTTTCACTCAATATTTTTTTTTTTTTATTCGTCTCATGTCCTACTTTTTTACCACCCTTTACCGTACATACGTCTACACTCACCTTTCACTCCAACGCAACACTTTCCTCCCTTTCAAAAACTCGATATACCGCACATCTGTATTTTCCAGGCCGAGTTGAAGTTTTTTTTTTTTTTTCAACCCCAAAGTTACACGTCAGTGGTTGAAAAGGCTGCAGGGAACAATGAGAAAAATCCTTGACTATATATACTGTATACTGTACTCGTATGCTCTTGTTAGAAGTAGTTCACATAATATACATGCTTCTCGCATCGTTGCTTGAATCCAATATTGTTGTGTTATTGTTCGTATATGACATACATACATAAAGATACTTTCTTTCTGGTAGATTTTCAAGCTAGTACTTTCATACGTATATAAGAAACTTGATTCGCAAGTTTTGCTTTTATATATAATAATGCAGCTTTGTGCTAAAGCTTATTTCAAATAGTAGTATACAGCGTGTGATAAGCCCCCCCCCCCCCAAAAAAAAGCTTGCAGGATACAATTGCTAATGGATCCGTCAATCTATGCTTTTACTTGCATGACACTATTCTATTATCAACGACAATTTATTATTTCTCTAGTCATAAAGCATAAAAGTTCATAGACTTTTTAGAAGCTTAAAAAAGCTATATCCCACCGATTTGCGTATTAATCTCTCCTTTTTTCCCCTTCTTATGAAAGATGAAGAGAGCTGCACACCGGTTATGTGTAAGGAGGGGTGAGAGAGAGAGAGAGCGTTTAAAGCGATTTTTCGCACTGCACGAGCTGCACGAAAGAGGGAGAGATCGTCCAGTTATTAGATCATCATCTGCCCTTCTATTTCTCTCTCTCTCTCTCTTCTCTACGCTGTAATTTCTCAAACACAATTACGGCTGGCTATGGAAGCGAGGAGTACACCAGCCGGCACATAACTCGAACTAGGAAAAAAAAAAAAAAATAAAGGAGGGATTTCCCTGACTAAAAGGCAAAAGAGGCAAAAGCATTAACGAGCGGCATCTATCTGGCCCTTTACGCAGTGAGTTCTTCCACTCTCCCTCACTCGCGAAGCTTGACCCCCACAGTACTTATGCATCCTCTATTATA
>JAPYZE010002375.1:0-16597 GCA_030522805.1 Leptomastidea abnormis
TCTCCGACCCCATAAGACTCCATATAATGCTGCAAGTAGGAGCTGCTTATATCTATCGCCACGGAGGGCGCTTTTTCAAAGTTGGGCTCCAAGCGAATACGCGTGTCTTTCGCATTTCTTAAAGTTTTGTTTACATTCTTGTTACATATAGGTACTGTTGTGTTGTGAATTCTGTGAAATGTTTTCGAATTATACGTGCAGTTGTGGAATTATGTGTGATTAAGTGTATTTTTTTAAAGCAAAGTATATGCAGGGATAATGTTAATTAGCTGTGTATTGTTAAATATTGTTTTTATATAATGATAAAATTATAGTGTTAGTGCTAGGCTTTATGATTAATACTATTTTATTCATTTCCTGTGTCTCTTTTATTTTGATGCGACTATGTAGCTTTATGTAATATGTGATGTTATTAGTATTATATAATATTATGATTAGTGCTGTTTTAATATTTTTATTTTTATTTTCTTTTTTATACGTAAACTCCGTTTATATTCGTATTCATTACAACACGTGTGTGTACTTTTTTTGTTGCAGGACCCAGCGTGTACGTATTCAGAGAATACCATGTGTGACACTTTACAAGAAGTTAAATTAGATGAAAAGCCACAGTTGCTTGATGAAAAGCCAAAGTTTCGAATATTTGATAAAACCATAAAGAAACCACGTAATCAACAAAAGAAAAATATGAGACGAAGAATGAATAAGAAAATGAAAAAAATGTTTGATATTTTTGACACGGAATTCAAAGTTGAAAATAAGGTTGAAAAGATAACTGAGAATCAAGAACGACCACGTGGATGGAAGAAAAAAATAAAAAGGAGACTGTTACAAAAATTAAAGCGACAGACGAATCGTCTTCAAAAAGTAGATAAAGAAATTGAAAATATGAAATCTATGATTATGAATAGAAATAGTGTTAAGGAAGAAGTTATTGACGCTACAGAAGTTAAGGATGAAATTTTGAGTGACGATGATTGTTTACGTGTTGAAAATGACGAATCTTTGGAGGAAATTGAGAAGATGGTAAGCAGTAAAAATGAAAATTATAAAGTTGAAGAACAACAGTACACTAACGTAAATGTTTTCATTTATTCTCAAATTTGACGAAATTAATTTGTATATTATTTTTGACTTTCTGATATGAATTCATTTTTAATTTTTTGATGAATTTTGTTTTTTTTATTTATTTATTTTTTTTTTGTAAATTTTGACTATTTTGTACGCATTTATAAATGACTAAAGGAAATAAATAACTTCTTTCTAAAAATATTGTTTTTATTCGATAGCATGAAATTTTACAATTGATTAAATTACAAAATCACATAAAATATTTTTAATAACTTATTTCCAATAGCAAAACATTATTTGAAACTTATTTAATTTATTTTTACTATTTTATTTCAACTAATTTTAATTTTTAAACATTACTTATTCAGTTTTTAAAATCATCTTTATTCCTAATAAAAAAATAAAAGAAACCAATAATATTCTTATAAGCATTCAAGCATGTAATACCTTGAAAATAATCTCGATTAAATTTTATTGGGTTATAAAATTGTCAATAAATCACAGACGAAATTGGAAAAGTCAAGTACGTATAGAAACTAGGCTAGTATATAGCTTCTGATAGTCTTTTGCCGAGTGAAAGAATCCAAATACACACAAAAGCTTGACTTTCTTACGTCCTTTACATTTTTCTCCCATGCGAATTTCTGTCTTAAAGAAAAATTTAAAATATTTTCTATTCGAAAAATAATTCTGGAATTTTTAATGGAAGTGGACAAAATTGTTTTATTACGAAACTTACATTTCATGTTTATTTTTGATAATTTTGAAAAAAAAAATATAATATTAAATTTTGTCAAGTAGTCTTAAATTTTATAGGAAATATACCTCGTAATAATATCTACATTAAAATTTTATCATTTACTCTAAACTAACATAAATTAAAAAAAATAAAAAAAATTTCAATCTGATAACAAATAATCAATAACCATTCTCAATTCTAAATATTGATTTTAATTTTTCTCCAAAATTTTCTATCTTTACTAACCCACTCATCCACTTACATCCCACACATACCATCATCAATAAATAAACCAAAATTCCAAGTATCACATAAACGTACAAAACATCAATATAAGATCGTAACGCTCAACTTAACATTTGAGTCATATAATCAAAATCACAATATATGATCTCTGTCTGTTCTGCATTTAAACTCCCACTACTCTTACGAATAAAACTCGACATATACATATACAGTCAAACTGACTTTTTAAGTAAGTATCTTTTCACGAGTTTGAATACATTTGAGGTTTTATATTCCATTACTTTTTCTTTTATTTTTCAAGAAAAGAGATTGACTCGTCCGGGCGTGAATAAAAGTCAAAGTGTCGAAGTCTTGAAAAGCAGTTGTGTGCAGTTATGTTTTCGACAGTATATTCTATAGCTGTCATGAAAAAGTATATTATTTTGGCGATGATTTTTCTTGTTGAGAATTTAATATTGAATTTTATTTGATTCACTTATGTCAATATTTTAATTGATAAGAATTTATTGTTTTATAATAAAATTAATTTATGGTGAATGTTAAATTGATAAATATTTAAAATTTATGATTTAAACGATCGAAAAAAAAAATTAATAAAAATTGTCATTTGCTTACGTAATAGATTTGTGTCTGTGCAATTCTTGGTAATCGATTTGTGTTAACTAGGTGTAAAGTGATTTTGCGGTATTGCTTTTGAAGGGTTGAACTTTTGAATGACGTGTATGATTTGGTTTATATAGATTTACGTATGGGTATATTGCTTGAAAATAAAGTATGAATAAAAATTTTAAATTGAAAATTTGAAAAGTAAAAGTTTAAATATTATCGAGTAGAATTATTATTGTTCTAAAATTAATTCATCTAATTCCTCTCTCAAAAAAATAAAAAGCTTAATTATTTAAATTCTTATTTTTCTTAGCTATCTTAATAGTTTAGATAATAATTATTACGATTTCCACTTTTGGTTTTAATGCGCTTATACAAGCACCTACACATATATAGATAGAGAGGAAAGCGCAAGTTTATTATGTCTGTTTCTGCTTTTCATAATGCAAGCATGCAGATTTCTCTCTATCTATCTCTCTCTCTCTCACTCTATAAGCGGTTATTATCCTTCCTCTGATCCTTGCTATATACCCTCATTTTAATATATTAAATCTTTTAAATAAATATTTGCTTTTATTTTATATAAGCTTGAAAATTTTATCAAAGAGATACTTTTGATATTAATTTTATTATAAATTTTTTTTTAAATATGAGAGATAAATTGAATTATTATACAATAAAAGACAGATAAGAATAAAAATACGAAAAAATTCTTTAGAGTAAAATACAAATTAAAATCTGATAAAATCTAAAATTATTTAAAACAAAATATATAATTTTCTTTTGTAACAAAAAAAAAGTAACTGATCGTTTACGTATATATCACGTACACCAATACCCATACCAACATCAAATCTCCAATATCTATATACAGACATACCAATGCACTATATATATATATATATATATATATATGTTATACATATTGAAAGAATTTGAAGTATCTCGCTTAAGGTATGCGATTGAAAAGCTCGAGGGCACACATCGATATACCATTTTTCAAAGTCGATAAATCGCAGCTTAAAAAAAGAAGAAAAAAAAGGGAAAAAATCGATAATCAACTACACACTATAATCTTTACGATGTAAAAAAAAAAAATTCCACGCATTTTTTTAAAAAAAATTTATAACAAAGCTAATACGATGTATAGTCTAATGCACATCAGAGCTTTCATTATAAACACCTTATACATATAACATTAGTGTTAGAGATTGTAAAAATAGCGAGAATAAGAAGAAGTAGAAGAAGAAGGAGAAGAAAAGCAAAAGACGACTTTATCTACTACCTACGTGACGTGGGATGGTACTAGAAACTATATACCTTAGTGTCTCTCTTGAATTGTTACACGTACGTATATATACCCAACTATATAGCATATTCCAGCATCTCCTCTTGTATGTAGGTCAAAGTGAGAGATAGATATAGAGATGTTGGTATATATGTATATGTACTTGCTCCGAGGGTTGGGATTTCAAATGTAAGATTATATTGACTCGTAAAACGTGTTAAGTGACCTATTTGAGATAGTATAATGTTGGGATTGTGATATATAGGTATGTGTATATCTGTGACTGTCTTGGTATTTTGATGTTATTTGTGACGATGTTCGATTTTGGATATTTTAAGATATTATTTTGTTTTGTGGTTGGTGATGAGTCTGTATTGATGTTTGGTTAAATTATTATTTTTTTTTAAGAGATAGGTATGTATTTTTTAAATAAAAAATTTTTAAAAGAATTATAAACTTTTTGGTTGGGTTATGGGATAGTAAAAAATATAATGGATGGCCAGAAAGCTTTTTTATATATCTTTTTTTATGTCTAGTGTAAAAGAAGAACTTTTTTTACTTATATAAAAAATATGTTTTTAAAGAGCATACTATGCAAGATCTTGTTTCTTATTCAACTGAAATAAAGAATTTTTTGTTGAAATTTAAATGTTTTAGTTTAATAAAAAATGTAAATTCAAAATTAAAAATTTTTGAACCAAAGTAAAAAAGAAAAATAATAGTATATTGTTGTAAAAAATAAATCATGTATAAAGTGATCGATCGTAGTTTTTCTGTAATAAATTTAGACTCAAACTAACTTTGTTGTGAAAGCTAAAGTTAGCTACATCGATACATCAACCTACGTTTACAAAAAACTATCATAATATATATCTATATATTTTTAAAATTTAAAGTAGCATCTTTTTAAAAACTTCAAGGGTTAATCACTTGAACTGTTTAAAAACTGTTTAGGTATAGGTATATAAAAGTGCTTAGAAATTGATAATATCTCTTTTGATATAAAACTTTTTCATTAAAGTGACTAAAGAAAAACTTTTATTTTTTTTTTTTTTAATTTATTCCTAACTTTACGAGTACTTAAATTTAAATTTTATAAAATCTCAAGCGTAAAATGATAACCTCTCAACAATGAATTATGTATTTTACAAATTTATGCATATTTAATAATAAAAAAAAAAATTTATTAAGCTCATTATCATTGATTAATTATAGAAATAATTAATAATTTATTGTGTTTATAAATTTTTTTTTGCATTAAACAATTAATTATTTTTTGTTTTAAATAAAAATAATTATTGTAATAATAATGATCTAAATAAAACTAACTTCGATCGTAAAGTCTAGTAAGATAGACTTTGAGCAAAACTTTTTCATTTAGTATAAGGTGACACGCCCAGGGTAGTACGTGACAAAAATTTCTTATTTTTAGATCCAATCAAAATCACGTTGATAATGAATTTTTAAGTATTAAATTAAATTTCATTAAAATTCATTTTACTGACTAAAAATTTATATTTATTGATCATTTTACGACAATATTAAAATTTTTTTATTAAATTTAAAATTATTTTTTAAAGAATATTTTTTTTTGAAATTTATATATTTATTCATTTTTAACAAATATATTGATGTTTTATGTATTTTTAAATTGATTTAAAGAAAACTCAAACCAAGATAAACTAACAATGTTTTTATAATAGTTATTGATGAAATTAAAATAGATTTATTTAAAACTATAATAATATTTACTTTTAAAATCTTGCCTATATCTAAATATAGATATCTATACGTATATGTAAATGTATTCTACTTCTTAAAATAAAAATATTTCAAATTTTCACTTTTAACACATATTTTAAACATCTAAAATTTAATTTGTTAATATAAATCTCAGGTTAATAATTACGTTTTTTTTTTCAATTTAATTAAAAATAAAAAGAATTTTCTCTCTCTTACTAAATTCTTATTCAAAAATTAAAAAAAAGAGTTGTTTTATAATTCTCTTTCATTTATAAAAATAAACGTACATTGTTTTGTAGACAAAAAAAATCATTTTTGCATAGTTGTCATTTTAAATGCTTGCTTAATGACAACCATTAAACAAAGTTAACGAGCCTTAGAATTCTGTGTATTGTTTTGTCATGTTTATATATTTGTTGGTTGAATTTATATAGATTGTTATGAAAGTACCGAAATTGCTTGATTTCAAATTGATGGAAAGTTCAGTGAATTAAAAATTCAATAATGCTTGTCAATGTATTTTCAAATCAATAATATTCATGTGCATTTCGTGTAAACTCGAATAGAACAATAAGCAATTTTTATACATAAATTATTATGATAAAAATTTTTTATGAGATTTGTTGGAGTATAATTAAAATAATAAGATCAAATAAATTTTATTTTATATTCACATGACATTGATATATATTAAAAGCTCATTCATTTTCTTTT
Source organism: Leptomastidea abnormis (assembly GCA_030522805.1). Taxonomy (NCBI): domain Eukaryota; kingdom Metazoa; phylum Arthropoda; class Insecta; order Hymenoptera; family Encyrtidae; genus Leptomastidea; species Leptomastidea abnormis. The sequence continues at coordinate 6,408 of JAPYZE010002375.1, forward strand.
CTGTGGTTATTATGAAATTAATCTTAAGAGTCTTATAATAATATTTATATTTAGACGCTTCAAACTGACGAGCTATTTATAAAAATACAACGAGAGTTTTAAAAGCAAAAATATGAGTTCTATAAACACTCACAGTTGTAATTTTATGTTATTGTTTACAAACAATAATCAATTATTTAAAAAAAAAAAATTTAAGAAGTGTCATTAATATTATAAGAAAAAAAAAATTGTGTTAATATTTTATGAAATTTAAGCTTTCTTTATTTAAACCGCTATATAAACATTTCTTTTTTCTTCTTAGTATTAAAAATACGCTTTTATAATAGTCTCTAAACACCGGCTTACGCTTTTTACTCTTTTCATATATTTTTTTGTGATGTTTGCATAAAACGTTTGCTTTTAAAAAATTAAAAAAAAAATTGTGCGTTTTTTTATTTTCAAAGATTTTTGTACGTTTCTAAAAATAGTAGTTAAACACAATTGTCTTATACTTACAAAAGAATTGGGGTATAATGAATATTCAATTAGCGGTAATTAAAAATGTTGTCATAATATTGACAATATCTTGTGGTTTATATAAAATGAAAAATAACATTTTGACCTGAGAAAAAATTAGAGAATATTTTTTTATTTGTAAGATAAATATAAATCATAGAATGTTTTTTTTTAGTTTTTAATTCAAATACACAAATCATTTTTTATTTCTATAGAAAAAAAAGATAAACCTCTATTCCAAAAATAGACATTTATTTTTACTTATTAAAAAATTATTTAAAAAAATGATTACTTTAGATTATCAAATAAATCCATAACCATATCAATCTCAACCCTATACTTTACTTCATGTCCAGTTATAATCCAACAAAAACAAACAACATCATTACAAACAATGAAGGTGTCAACAGATTGAAAATGTTTTTGGCACGAGTATACAATATTCCACTTTACTCCAAAAATGCTTTCACAACATTAGTATATATACTTTCAACACAATCTATAAATACTACCATTTCATTTTTCAAGCTCGATAAAACATATATTTTCATTTTTTTTTTAATATAAAATAAAAAAAGAAATTTTCTTACATAAATTCAAATAATTCCAATTATCATCATCTACATAATAATACCCATATCCTCTAACTAAAATTGTCAAAGCGAAAGCCCATACATATCATCATTCCCTTTCAATTATTTTCCTTAATCACAAAACTCACCATATACTCATCAGCATATACCATCCAGCATATATACCACTATAATCAATCTTCTCTTCTAAATCCACCAATCACCATTAAAGCTCACACATGATCAAACGAAATTCTCAATCCATATCCCTTTTCATCTTCATTTCTCTTCCTCTTCAAATATCCTTCATTTATCCTTTCACTATGAATTTTCCTATCAATAAATCATCTCTCCTTAATATATTATTCTTATCACAAATAAAAAAAATACACCATACACAATTTTAATTCACAGTTTACATATCCCAAAAAATTCACTTTTATCCCATATCAACCATCACATACAAATAAAAAAAAAATTCACAAAAAAAAAAAAATCTTTAAATCATCTTATCTCAAACTTCTCCTTCTCCTTCCTAAAAACTTACAAACCAAAATAATACCGTCCCGGCAACCTTGCTGCCGGCTGACTGACTAACTGACTGACTGACTGACTGTGTGGTAGCACCCGCAAGCTCTCTCTCTCTCTCTCTTACTCTCTTACTCTTAAAGCACACATACACTCACCCGCAAGCTCTACCGCCAGTACCACCACCACTACAACTATACTCTACCACCGTCCTCCTCCATCCCTGAAGCGCGCCTTTAATTTAGAACTCTCTCTCTCACTCTCTCTCTCTCCACCTCCTTCATCTCTCTTTCTCTCTTTTACCCCCTCCCACTTTTATCCGCGAAAGCTAGAGAGCGAAAGAGAGAAAGCACACACGCGCCCTCGACCTCTCTCGCGCGCGCGCCTACTCTACCGTCTCGTTCTATCTCTCTGTCTATCTCTCTTACTCTTTCTCTCTCTTGCTCTTTAACGCCTGGTACCACCTCCAACCAACCTCCTTCTCGTATAACTGTGGTCGCGCAAGCTTTTCCGGCCTACCTCTATACTCTCTGTAACATCGCGACCTACCGTTTTTTGGTACAGCTTACACTATGAATAGGTATATGTATACATATATATGCCTGCTATGCCTACTATCTTAAATTCTTTTTTCTTTCTTTCTTTCTTTCTTTTTCATCTTCTTATAGTTTAGCCGACGACGTGTCTTACGACCAACCGGCCTTGCATCTTTATTTTTTTTCTTTTTCTCTTTCTCTCTACTTGTAGTAAACGAGAGAGCTTGCAGCTTGCATACATACATAAGTGTATATATATACATAAATGTATGTAGGTAAAGCCGCAAGCTCACAAAGGATAGTTAGGTACGATAGATGTATATATCTACTTGCAAGCTCTACTACTGGCTTACATGGCAAAGCACTTTCACACCACCTGCCTACTACTACAACTGCTGTTACTATACTACTGTAGCAGTAGCAGCTTTTATCTTTCTCTACGTCTTCTTGTGCTTTAAAGCTGTGAAAAAGCTTTTGTTTTTCACGTGTAGGGATAAGCGAACCGTGAAAGAGAGAGCAACAAAAAACACGTAACGATGATGATATACGCGTTTGTCCTTCGACCTTTCTTTTTTTGGGGGGTGGAAGAAGAAGAAAAAGAAATTTACAAAACGACAGTGTGACTTGGTATAAAAAAAAAGTAAGATTAGATAGTAATAGAAGAAGAAAAAGAAGAAGGAGAAAAAGATGATGATGAGGAAGATGAGAAAGTTGTGAATATACAGTGCTGCGCGAGTAATTGGACGAGTCACGTTGCATATGTTTATGTATGCATGTATGTATAAGTGTATGATATATATAAGCTTGTAGTATCATATAAAAGCTCGTTTTTTTTTACTTTTTTCAAGCTTTAATAATATACACATTTTACTATATATGTGTAAAAAGCTTGCAGGTGTTGTTTATTTTTTGTATACGATGTCAGCGTGATATTAACGTAGTAGATATATATATTTTTTTTTTTTCACTTTTTTGATTGTCTTTGTGTTGTATAATAATTGCAAGCTTGCAAGAAAAAGAAAGAGATAAAGAGAGAGAGAGAGAGAGAGAGAGAGAGAGAGAGAGAGAGAGAGAGAGAGAGAGAGGGATTATGACACAAAGCTTAAATATATCTGTTGGTAACACATGTGAACGAACACCTGATGCTGCTTCAGGCTATAACGACGGTGAACTATGTTTACTTTTGTGTGTGTGTGTGTGTGTGTTTGTGTATAATACTTGTATAGAGATGAGTGAAAGCTTGAAACAATCGATATATTTGAAAGCTGTTTATTTTGTTGATCTTTTGTTCTGTGTTTAAAAGTAAGAAAAAGATAAAAAAAAAGTTTTTTGGGCTTCTTTACTTTTTTTTTTTTTGTAATGTTGACCAATTTTTTTTTTTTTTTTTTAATGACCTTTATTCCTGCAGCTTCTGCTTTTATTCTGTAAAGGTAAATATAGGTGAGAAGAAAAAAAAAGGTAAGGTGCGGAAAGAAATAAAGTCAAGTGCGTGTTATATGTCGTTGAGTCGAGGCTGGAAAATCGATAAAACGGATGAAGAAAAAAAAGAAAAAAAATGCCGGTATGAAATTGTGTTAGATGTATATATGTATAAAAGGTAAAGGTGAGAAAGTGAGATATTTAATCTGTGTGAGATCGTTGTAAAAGGAGAAAGAAGGAAGGAAAAAAGGTGAGTTAGTAGAGTGTATTTTTTGTGTGAAAGGGTGTGTTTGTCGGGCGACTGAAACTCGTTAGCCGGAGTGTTGAGATCGTACACGGCTCTTTTTTTTTTATTTTATTTTATTTTGTTGCTGGTTTTCTTTTTTTATTTGGTGTGTCGTCGTGAATGTACTGGAAGGAATTTTAGTAAACGAATTTCTGGTATATTTTTTCCTTCTTTTTAAAAAGAAAGTTAGCTGCGTGACGGAGAGTCTTATAGTTATATTGAATTTTCTTTTTTTATATTCTTTGTTTATTTTTAGATAAGGTTTATTGGGTTATGAAGACCGTAATATTATTATTATTTTTATTAGTTTTAAATGTGATATAGTGAACTTTTTATTTTATTATTATTATTTTTTGTTTTAATCAGTGATAAAGCTATGTATGAATTTATCGGTCATTCAAATCTTATTGTTTGTTTGTATGTGTATGTATGCATATAAAGTTAAATTGATATATAACTTGGTCCGTTGCATTGAACATTTCTATTTTGGATCATCTGATACACTGCACTTCAAATTTTATTTTTAATTAATTTTTTTTTTTCAATAGTTTGAAATGAAGTTGGTAATATGTTTATAAAATAATCAAAAGTTACAGTAAATTATAAAGAATCATTATTTAACCCGTTCTTAAATATATTTATTGCATACAAAGTTATATTCCATTTATATGAAAACACGTGTAAAATAATCATTATCGATCATCAATTTATTCAGCATAAAACTACTCAAATTAAATGTTATTTTTTTTACTTTTCAAATACTATTTTTAATTTTATATATGATTAATCTTATTTAAGATAAACCAAAAAGAAGCACAACAGATATTTATAGCTTTAAGGTATTTTTTGGCACAATCTTAATTCAAAAAAACCTATTTTTTCAAATTACAAAACGTTATTAAAAACCAATATTTTAATTGATTAAAATCAAATTTTTAACACATGTCGAAATATTATTATGGACTGGATCCCTTGCATAACCAGGAAGGTTAGCTCCAAAAAATTGAATAAAAGATTCGAGCGAGATAAAATTATAATACTAAATTTTTAAGTAAAAAGTGATCAGGCAAACAAAAACATTTGTTACAATTTAATTCGTAATTTAAGATATTGAGATAAAAGAAATAATGTATATTTAAGCAAAGCATTTAGAAAGCAATACTCTGTTCTTAGTGAAAGTAATTTTTTATACTATTAATTTTATAAAATAATGTCTTCAAAAACAATTTTTTATTTTTCATTTTTAATTTTAATCGTATGTTTTTTGGAAATTAAATCAACAGGTTGATCATTAATATTTAATTTTCGATGATTATTTTATTTGAGCATAAAATATTTTTATGCGTTAATTAACATCTAAAATCCCTACCCCGTTAATTATTTTAGATTTTAGTAATGTACCACATCATGATTTATAAGGAAGTAACAAAGAAGACAATGAAGATAGGGAAAGAATCTTACTCCAACAACAAATTGATAGTTTATTTCAAAATCGTGATCGACACTTGGCTTTAATAGTCTCCAACACTAAACATCTAAAAGATGCTAAAATAAAATTGACCAAAGCAGAAGATGATACTATAATTCATTTAAATAATGAACACGAAGACCAACGCTAATTTTACGAGAAAATATTGAGTATGAAACAGGACATCTTAATATTGTAGCTAAATTAATTACTTTGGTTAAATTGTTATGTAAGAAATATATTAAACCACAATTATTTACGAAATTGGAAAATGTTATACCTGCACCACATAAAAAGCCAGATTATTTACCTCGACGTGCTGGACAATCATTTCCACAACCATTACCAAAATTACCAAAAAATAAAGAAAATTGTGTTCCTTTAAAGAAAAATAAATTTTATACGATTCAATTGACGTAATAATAAAATTTTGTGTAATAGCTGATTTTTAAATTTTTCTGGTTAATAAATAAATGATAATTAAATAATGTTTATAATAGTAGAAATTATTGTTATAAAAAAAATTATTCTAAAATAAAATTAGAAATTATTGAGTTATAGAATAAGTAAGTATTATGTACAATCAATCAAAGAGAACTTGAAATAATTCAGTCGGTAGGTTATCCGTTTCGGAATTCGCAAGTCGTGAGTTCGAAGCTTTAATGATCGCCTTTTCGGCTGAAACATTACAAGTGTCTTAGCTGAAATTACACTCTTAATGTGTAGTGTCGAAAAGACTTAATAAAAAGTAACGAAAAAGTACAATATGTACTCGATGATTGCTGATTGTAATGATGAATAATGGAATTTTCTAATTTATTTTTTTTTTATTTTTTTAATGAATTTATTGTGTTTATTTAAAAGTTTGATATTTATTGTTAACTTTACATTTTTTTAATTTTCAAGAATTGCGTTGATAAGACCATTTGTTTTTTATCGTAGAAAGTGTCAGTATCACAAAAGCAATTTTACATACATATATGAAATTATTTATGCATAAACAAAGGATGCATATAAAATTCAACACTTTGTTATTTGAATAATTATTTGCATAATTAAAATATATGTTATTTTAATGTTTTTAAACATAAGATTTGTATTTATACAAATCTGCTTATGAATGATGGATATACAGTTGGTTATTTTCACAAAAAAAAAATGTTTAACATTAAACTTGAATATTTAGCTCAGTTTATTCCAGAATATCATTTTATGCAGCAAAAATATATTGTTAAAACATACCTAATATTTATAAGATATTTTAATGACATAAAATTAAAAAAAAAAACTATAGAAGACTAATTTATTTAAAAATAAGTTTCTGTATTATGTTCTAAAAAACTTTTTTTATTAACCTTGAAACAACACTTGAACCAACAATAAAAAAAAATGTTTAACTTTCTTCCTACACACTGGTACCATTATTAAAACCTTTCTTATTCCTTTAAAATATAATAAAAATCAACAAATACTTAAATTATGAATTCTATTAATAAAAATTTACTTAAAATTCTAAATAGATCTATGTTGTTAATGTCACCATCTATATTAAAAAACAACAAGTGTCTTACCAAACCATTACATCCTCTTGACTATATACCAACAACCACCAATAAAAAAACCTCTCAAAAAAATTGTTATAATCATGCACTAAACACTAACAAAATCTACAATATCAAAAAAAAAATTAAACTCACCCATCTCATCAATAATAGGCGCCATACGCAATGTAACACCAACAAGTAATAATGACATTGCAAGTAACAAACAAGCAGTTGCCATGATAGTCCATCTAGCTTGCGGTGGTAACTCATCAGGATCAACTGCTAAATCAACTTCAATACCTTCAACGTCAACGAGTGTCTTACGTCTACGTTTTTTACGCTTTCTTCGTGGCCTGTGATGATAATGATCGCGCGTGTTTTCAATTGGTTTTGTTGTGTCTATAACCATGGCACCGGTTACCATACCACTTAGTGTGTCATCTTCTTCGACGTCGTCCGCGAAGTTGAAGGAGAGAAAATCGTCGTCGTAGTGACTTTTTCTGGGAGAATTAATTTTTGAAAGTTAGAGAAAGTTTTTTTTTTTTGTAGCAAATGATATTTTAATAATTTTTATTAATTTTGTAATAAAGAAGTTTATAAGTAATAAAGTAGACATTGATTTATATATGACTCTGTAGTCAAAAGAAAAAAATAGATGTATAATTTAAGATTGTACAATAAAAAAATAAAAATATGGATCGACTATATATAAAAAGTAAGAAATTTAAAAAATGACTAGAATTTTATTTTTCCATTATCGCTGGGAGAAGTGTTCTAAATGTAAACTTTATATATATGATAAGTATGAGACTTTTCAAACTTGATATCTTAGAAAGTTACGAACTTGATTAAAATAACAAAATTTGATATAAAGTTTGAGACACATACGTGCATGGACTAGATATAGACTAAGTTTATATTATAGTTTTATCAAATTATTGTAAATTTTTGTTATTTTTTATTAATAAATTTTGTACGAGTAGGTAAAGTTGTTTGAATTTCAATATAATTATTTTGTAAAAAGTAAAACATTATAAAACAATATTTTTGAAAAATTGTATTGTATTATTGATATACTAAACACCGACCGAAGTATGTGACATTTTTTTTTTTTAAATAATTGTTTCCAATAGAAATTTAATTGATAACTTGGCATATCCAACTGTAATAAATTATTTTATTTATGATACTATAAAACTGTAAAACCAGTAAATTGAGCGTTCGGTGATAAAATGGTTTAGATAGCGGATATATACGTAACGATTACTCTGTTGTCAAAACAAATTCTTTTTATTCACATTAACAACTCAAACTCGTTAAATCTTTTTTTATTATTTACATTAAAAGAAAAAATTTAACAATTAATTAAAAAAAACAAAGATGTATAAATAAAACTTACAATTGTGCAGCGCTATGAGAAATGTAGCAGGCACTTTGGTGGAGAGCTGGATATTCGTAACTATCACTTAAAGCTCCTCTCGATCGTTCAAAGTTTATAAGCGCTAAATCTGGTTCATCAACAGCTAATAAATCGAGCTTAGGATCAATAATACCCATATGGATATCGTGTGAAACTACGTGTGGACTTTTTGAATGTCTTCGACGTTTTTTTGTTCCTGGTGGACTGTCTTTTTGTTTTACTTTACCTGTTTTTATAATGAATAGAAGAAAAAAATTTTAATTTATAATTGTTTGTGATCGTGGTATAATTAATTTGATTTTTTCAATTAAAAAATTGATAATTTGTTCTATATTTTATTTTTAATAATTTTTTTTTTTTTAAATGATTTTTTTTTTTTTTATATAATAGGTGTACTAATCGAAAATTTAAAACCTTCAAGTTAAAAAATTTTCACAATTCAAAGGAAAAAAAAAATAAATTTGTATGAACATTACAAGTTTTTTAATAACTCCAAAATTTAAAATTCGTTTCAAGTCCTTTAAAAAAGACTTTAACCTACATAAATTACGTTTTACAAGTTCGTCGTTAAAACCTTTCTACTCAAGTAGACTTTACGAGACCTCATTACACACTAAAATCATTTAAAAAAAAAATTCTAAATCCAACATAAAATCAAAAATTAAAAAAAAAAATCATTAAAACATACCATGTCGTTGTTTCCTATAATGTGAAACCGAATCCTCAATACAATCACCACATGGTGCAGAATCATGTCTTCTATGCTGTCTATGATGATGATGATGATGTCCACCACTACTACGTCCTTTATTATCCCCATCATCTTTCCTATGATGATGATGATAATGATGTTGATGATGATGATGCGTATGTTGATTTTGCGATGACGACACAGTAGACGACGAAGTCAATCTCGTTCTACTTCTTGGACTTGCCGGTGCACTACCAGCTTTTCTATGTCCACCAACATTACCACCAGATGTTGTTGAACATGACGCTTTAATCGCTTCAACTTTAGTCTCAACTAAAGCAGCTAGAACAGCTTCGAGTCTCGTAACTTTATCAACAACAGCTCCACCACCACCTCCTACACCACTTGATGATGACGCGTTGTCTTCGGTTGATACAGCTTTATCTGCTACTTCGGAGCTTGTAGGCATCACCGTCATAATAATTTGACGCGCCTTAATTGGCACGTCACATTATCAATTATTTTTATTTGATTGATAATGATGATGATGATGATTATGATGATTTTTGGTAAGACAATATTTTTCTCGTCTTTACCTGTAATTTCTTTTTTTTCTTTTTTCTCGTCTTCGTTTTTATCGTAGTCGTTGTTATTAGCGAGAAACGAGGAGTTATTAAACTCCTCTTTACTGTCACGCGAGAATTTTTTCTTGTTTTTGTTTTGGATTTGACCCATCGGTGTTAAGCATGACTAGTACTATGGATTACGTGGATTAATATAGATGTTGATTGAATTTTTTGCGGTATTGTGTGGATTTGATTTGGGGATAGTGAAGATTTGCATTTTTTTTTTAATTTTTCAGTAGTATGGGTACGCGTTAGGTCATACAGAGGTTTAAGAAAAGATTTTTTTTTTTTTGAGGTGGATAAGAAAGATCGATGTTTTTAATTTTTAATACACTTAGGTTTAATTGTTTCAAGGTTGCTCTTGTTCGGAGTTGTTATTAACTAATTTGCGTTGTTTTCGGAAGGCGATTTTTTCGGTGATGTTTACTCTGATGAATTGGATCTAAAAATATATATTATATTTAAATTAGAACATAAGTATGGTTACATAAATTAAATAATAATTTTGGTTTGTTTGTGGTTACTTTGTTTAGTTGTTTGTTACAAAATAATAAATAAATTTTTACTTTTTTTACTTATGTAAACGTAAAATGTAAAATAATTTA
>JAPYZE010002376.1:0-16593 GCA_030522805.1 Leptomastidea abnormis
GCCGCACAGCCAGTATCATATATGCGAGCTGCTATAATATGTGCGCTATTATATAGGTCCCCATTTACCCATCATCCACCACCACCTCTCACTCACTCACTCATTCTCTCTCTCGAGAGAGCGCTTCTCGAATAAGCGCAATAATTCATTACATATGTACGTGAACGCATCCCCATTGCACTCGTTCTGTATAATAGCCAAGCCCTTTTTTAACCCTCACCTGCGGTATACATATTACATTTCATTTATATATAATTATTTATTTATTTATTCTCATTTAATTGTTAACCAGCTGAAATCGACATCATCCTGTAAAAGCTCGACTTCATCTCATCTAAGCTCGTATCGTCCAAATAAAAAAGCAAAATCATACATATATAAATAAAAAAAAAATTAAAGATCATGCTCAAACGAAGCTTGATCTCATCCTCCCCCCCTCGATGCCCCTGCCCCCCACCCCTTAATACCAACATTATTATTATGACCCTTCGTCGTTTTTGTGAAAGCTCGCTTGGACACGTTACAGTGCCAATATAAAATAAAACTTGCGATCTATTGATAAATTTAAGTATAGTTTTATATAAAATGTAATAAATTTTAGAAATTTAATTTGATTTTTTTTTTTAATTTTTGTTAAGAAGTTTGGATGAATCGTTAGTCTGACGATGCGCGGTAAATTCACGAAAACGAGCGACATTCGAAAACAAAAAAAATAATAATCAATAATTTAATTATAAGATATAATATCTCATCGGAGCTTCAATATCATCTGACTATCTCTTATTTTGTTCAATTTTATGTGTTTAACTTGTTCGCCAGGTAACACATAGCTTATGGCTGAATATAAAAGCTCTGAGTTTTTATTTTTATTTTTATTGTTACTGCAGGATCATTTTAATGCTTTTTTGGCGTGGATAAACAAAAAAACGAAGTAACATATGTTGAATAAATATTGTTATAATATTTTTTCGCAGCCGAGATAATCATACATCATAGCGTGCCTACTAGAGAGCCTCGTGATGGTTAGTATATTCCAGTAAAATTTATGAAAGTGTGAAAGCTCTCTTTGATCTAGGGCTAAATTTTTTTTACTTTATTTTTGCAGTAAATTTAAATATTCTCTTGCCGTTAAATGACCAATATAATAATTTATTTATCCTATAGAAAAATGTTTAAAAAATTTAAATAATTTCAACGATTTTAATCAAATAAAATTTTCTTAAATTTTTATAAAATTTTAGCATAAAAATTATTAAATTAAAACATATCAAAACTAACAATAATTGTGTATACACATTCGAAAAATTCTTCGCACGTACCATAAACTATTTGTCTCCCTGTGTTTTTGTAAATTTTAGCCAACACTCCAACAACAGTCACATGGGCCGACGGGCTCATACTTGAAGAAGAAGGTAAGCTCATCATCATCAACATCATTATCATTACCAACATTCGCAACTACAAATTTCCATAATAGACTCTTTCCTATTTACTTTCCCATCCACAAATTCATATCTATATTCATATCCGTTACTACGGTTCTCCAATATAAAAAAAAAAAGAAAAGAAACACGACACCATCCACTATAGCGCGAGTTTACTCAGCTCATCCCTTTGTGTATATCATGATCATGGCTAGAAATTGTCGCTGAACCGCCAAGAAGTAGGGCAAAGGAGCCGGAGGTTGTACAGGAGACACCCATGGAAACTGAAGTCATACCTGAAGCCGAGCCTGAACCTGAGCCCAAACCAGAAAAGAAGATAAAGAAAGAAAAGAAAGCAAAGCCTCAAGAAAAAGATGAAAATGAAAGTTTAGAAACTGCTGTTGAGGCAGAGTATGATGAGGACGGTGGTAAGCATGTGGCATTAACATTTAACTATTTCCTATTCATTATACATACGTGTTGTATCATTGTTTTCCTATATAATTGTTATCTGCGTTTAATATTTTTTACTTCGTTGTTTATGTATTCCTTTTTATCGTGTTTTGTTATTAACTACATACTTTTTTTTTATTCTTATAATCATTATTCGATATGACCAGTTTACTATATGACAACTGTTTACTTGTATTTAAATGCACATCAAAAATTATAATTTACGAGACAACATTAAAAATACACACGTAGATATAGTAGATTACAAAAATAAAATAAGCTTAGAATTAGTTTTGAATTCTTTATAATTTATCGTATTAGTATATCTAATTAATTTCAACTTTTATCTTTTTACAGTGAAAAAAACTCCAGATGAAGAGACGATAAAGCGAGTCCAGGAATATATAGAACAGAAGGCTAATGAAAAGAAGTAAATGATCGTAAATCTTATTCTTTTCTATACTTCACAAGCATGGCTTTGTTTAAGTTTCAAATTTAATTTCCTTTTAACAGCTTTGAAGCCAAGTAAAGTAGCAAAAAATTTAATCTGAGCACAATCTTAATTTTAAGTAGCACAATTAGCATTATAAATTAGAATAAAAAATATATATTAAATTTAATCATTTTCTATTATCAGCTTGAGTTACATTGTTAAAAATAGCATTCAAAACTTCATGCAAAAAAAAAAAAAAATATTTGAATGATCGATCGTATTGCAAAATATTCACAAGCATTAAAAGTGCAAAAGTATATATACATATAAGCACACGTAAGCCAATACCGTCACAGCTGTATGAAATTTCATCTAGAAATATCGGTAGCCATATATACATACATATTCGAGTATTTATTTTTAGATAACATTTTCTAGCTCATTTTTTTCTTTTTTTTTTTCAAATGTATTTATATACCACGTATGTACAACACAATACACATTTTAGCTCTCAGTGTCGAGTAAAATTTTTGCGCGGTCGCTGAAATTTTAAGCACACCGTCGGAAACATCGAGTCACAATGTTGTTGGTCGAAAGCCACATGCACACACCCACACACTGTTATACCGTGTTATATTTTTGATTTTAGCTCGTAAACACGTTGACAGCCGAGAAAATCAAGTGCTATAATACATGCACGCAAAAAAGCTCGACTTGCAACCGCGGATGTAGTGAAGAGTTATATTTAAAGTCGAGCCAAGCCAGATTTAAAATTGCGCTGCTATATAATACACGAGCACTCCATAACAATGTCTAATTAAGTCTGTCTCCTATCCTTCTAATTCAAATGCTTAATATGCTTTTTACAGTCCAACCCAAAAATAATATAATTTAAGTGAAGAAAAGCTCGAAAAATAAATTCGTGATTCTACGTTGTTTTTTTTTTTATTATTATTTGAATGTCATAACATATTTAATCGCGCGGATGCCTCTTTTAAGCTTATATCCCTTCTCGGACCTTGCTATAGTCGTCACAATGCCCGAATACCACTCGATAGAAAATACGCTGGGCTTCATTCGAGACATGCGGAAAAAGAAATTAAATGAATTAAGGTAATTAACAGCAGTGAAAATCTTTTCTTTTTTTTTTTTTAATCAATTATATCAAACGAATGAATTACTGCAAGATAAACCACGTGACAGTTTACGAGATCCGAGGAACAATGGAATACCATTGATCATATATAATTATATACCAAAATATGTATATATCAATAAAATATAGTCGCTCGCTCTTCAAACTTCTGAGAAGGTCATCATGAAGAATTGTATAGTAAATACAATAAATATACATACGATTCCAATACATAGCTCAAAAGTTAAGCTGCAAACTTAATCGCAAGCTCAGTGCGTCCGCGAAGCTTTCAACTAGTTCGAAATGCAAAACACGAGATATAATAATATAATATCTTTACACAACATCGAGAAAATTTAAAATCCCAAAGCCATAGCTAACTAAACCGATTGACTGGACCCAGCTCCTATTATATAATATAATTTAACGCTTTACACGTGTGTACCTAACGCAATATCCACTGGTCATGAAACTTGCAGTCCTATTATGTATACACCCTAAAGCTACGCAGCATCTAAGAGACTAACCGATCTTCCATGATTGTACAACAATAATTTTATATACCTTATTCGTAACTATCGTCAGAATGGAAGAGGAGCGTAGAGCCTGGGAAGCTTCCGAGCGTAAAAGAATTGCCGAAGAAAAAGAGCTTGCACGTCTGGCTGTGATAAAGGAAGAGGAAGATCGTAGACGCGCGGAAATCAAGGAACAGGAGAGGCTTGAGGCTGAGAGACGAGCTATACTCGATCGCGCTGAGGAGCTTAGAAAGGAAGCTGAAAGGCTTAAGGAGGACGAAAAGTAAGAGAAAATTTTGATATTAACCGTAGACTCCTTAACGCTGCGAATTATTTTATATCCTGCTTACTTATTATTACTCTTCTTAGAAGCGCATTATTTATTATGCTTCTTAACAAATTGCTATTAAAATGTACAAAGAGCTTTGAAGCTATATCTAATTTTGTCAAATGGAGATGATAAAAATGCATGTAAAAATTCATATTGTAAATTTAGAGATGTATAAATTAGTTCTTTATTATTGTTAGATATTTGAATGCCTATTGTAATACCAATATACTTTGTAATAAATTGATAAAAATTGCTCTACCTCATACCTATACAATATATATTGTGATTAAATAACGCTAAATTAATTATAAATTCTTTATTTAATAATTTTCATGATTATATTGAAAATTTTCTTAATGTTCTGCAATACGAATATCTAATGAACATACTGACATCAAATAATACATAAAGATACAAAATACAGGTCAGTACAAAAAGAATTGTATGTTTTAATTGTTTTCATTAGTTGCAAATAATCACAATTAATGTCACAAATGCATTTTCTATTAGTCTCCATTTGTCAATAAGTACTTCAGAAGATCAATAAAATCCATCAAAACTTTTGCTAATCCTCTTTAAAAAACAAAAAAAAATTCATCCTTACAATTAGCCTCCCATATTGTACTCCAAAACTTTTATTACCCAATCTGTTATTTCAAAATCAATCAATCAATCAACATTTACTAAATACAACAATTACTTTGTGATATAAGGTTGTTCAACATAGCCGTGGCCCAAGCTGTAGCTGACGAGGTCGAGCGCGTCGCCAAGGAAGACGAAGAATTATTGAGGCGACAATTAGAAGAGGAAGAAGACAAGGAAACAAACATCTTAGCAAGCAATGGTACAATTAGCGAATTCGCCGTTGCCGAGGATCCCGAGGATCACTCGTTACATCACGATTTGTCAGATCAAGAAGTTGAGGCTAAGCCTTATGAAGTTGATCAAGATGAAGACACTCAGGTTGGTATACCTATACCTGTTATTACTTATTTTTCATATTATTATTTTTCGTCTATGCGCATCAAGCTTTATAAAAAAAACTCATTATTTTATCACAGTGCGGTTTACATTTAACAATGTTGATTTTTTCAATTTTTAAGATTTATTTTTTATTATACACTGCGGTCTTTCAAAAAAACATCACTTCCTTTTACTGATATATATTAGTTTCGACATGTGATAAGATTGACAAAAAAAAACAACCATTTCCGCAAGCCTTATCTCGTGCATATTTTCGTAATTTTGCTATGTATTTGAAATTTAAAAAATAAAATAAGACAATTAAAAATAAAATGTAATAATTAAATTAAAGCTGTAACATCTGTTTAATATTTAATAATTAAATTAAATCTTTAACATTGTGATATATTTCAGGTTGAAGAAGACGAACCCGAGGAACAGCCGACCGAACTTGAGAATCCCTTCGTAGACGGCGAAGGATCTGCAAGCGCGGCGCAGGCTGACGAGCCAATCGAGGACGCGCCTCAAGTGCGCACCGGTGGTGCAGCGAGCGACGAGCAGGGCTTCGATTGGTCAGAAGTGGAAGAGCCTCAGGTCGAGGAAGCCGCCACAGAGTCGCAAGCTCCTCAGGTCGAGGAGGAAGCGGAAACTGTAGTCGAGCAGCAGGCCGTTGAGGAAGAAGAGCAGAAAGAGGAAGAGAAGATTGAGGCTCAGCCTGAAGTTGAGGAAGCGCACGTGGACGAGGAGACGGACTTCTGGGGCGCACAATCTGCAGATGAAACGCAGGAGGAGACGCGGGTAGAAGAAGAATCACACGCTGAAGAAGAGGAAAAGGAGGAAACGCAAGCTGAGGAAGAGGAAGAAGAAGAGGTACGCACCGTTGAAGAGGCAAACGTGGAAGAAGAGGAAACGTCTCAGATCGAAGAGTCGCGAGGAGCAGAGGAGACTCAGGTGGAAGAGGCTCAGGTAGAAGAGACGCAAGTAGAGGAATCGAGAGGAGCAGAAGAGGCAGAAGTTGAAGAATCGCGAGGGGTAGAACAAGAGGAGGCGGGTGAAGAAGCGCCTGCACAAGAGACGGAGGAGGAGAGCGAAGCTGTACAGATACAAGAAGTTGAAGAGACCGAAGAGGAGGAAGTGCAAGCGGAGGAGGTTGATGATTTTTGGGGTACGCAAGGGGACAACGAATAGAACCTATAGTATTACGTCATCTCGGCCGTATTTTTTTTTCTCTCTCTCTTTCTATTTCTATATGATCAAGTTATTGTATACTCGTATTGAAATTCGATCATCATGTTTTTTTGTTTATTTTTAATATTTTTTTTTTTCACTTATTTATTCTTGTTGAACATATAACTACGTTGTACCTAAGTGATGTTTTTTTTCGAAATATGTACACGAAAGATCGTTTTTTTTTTTTTTTTGATAGTTTGTAAATGCGTCGACTTTTTTTAAGCCAATATTGTATGATATGCGGACCAAAGTGATCGGGCCTAAGACAGCTTATGATATCTTTATTGAGGATTTCATGTAATTATGTTGATAAAGATGTCTTGAGTGTTTATCTGTTTGTTATTTAATGTTAAACGTATTATTTATTAAAATATATTTAATTCGTAACTCGATTATAATAATTTATTTTACAATTCATTTATATACCTGATTTTTACTACCTTTGTTGTTTTTTAACGTTACAATGATTGTAATTTTTTTATCAAATTTACAATTTTTAGTATTCTTTGTATTCTAAAATTTAGTTTATTGAATCATTATGATAGCATGCAATTTTTTTTATGCAGTGAAAATATCAAATTATAATATACATATATATTTTTTTTAATGTTAGAGCTTTATGAAAAAGATGAATAAAACTTATCATATATCTTGAATAAAATATTGTCTAACTTTATAAAAAAATCTCTACACTGACGTCGCGCTTAATAATAATTATGAACAAATTTTTAGCAAATTAATGCCATATTAATTTCTAAATATTTAGTAAAAGTCCATCTGCCACTCTTAACACTAATATTTCACTTTTGTCATGAATTCAACAATTTCAAATGTAAACAGGAAGAACTTAAGGTTGCATTGCTCTACGCTGGGATGCCAAAAGCATCATTTTGTGGCTAAGTTTGACATTATGATCTCTCAAATACCTAATTAGATCCGCTTGTTTTTCAAGTAGTTCTGATAGGCTCAGTCCTCTTTGGTGATAGCCTACTTCACCTGTGTATGAATCTTGTGCAAATGATGTTAACCATTCCTCTCTAATTACATCTGGTGGAGGCTTGGTTCTATTAAATCTCATAACTCTTTCTGTAAAGCAACAAATGTTCATATAAGCCTTTGCTTAATCTTTTTAAATCTATACATATTCAAAAAAATATTTTAAATATCTATTCTAAATAATAAATTAAATAAACAAATTATAAACATTTGTAAGCATAATTCAAATTTTAAGTAATTTATCTAAATTGTAACTAAAACAAAAAAACTTACTTATATAATTTACATAAACTGGTACTATTATTGTCAGTTCAAAAGAGGTTAATAATAAAATGTAATTAACAGGAGAGAACCATCGAGCTGTTTGGCAATAAGATTCATAATCTGTCTGATGACTGTGATGTAAAATAACAGATAGTAGCAAAAATACAGTATTCCACAAGGATGATATGAACAATGGAGTTCTTATGTGTTGATAAGTAGATTGATAAAAATCCAAGTAACCACAAATTCTAAGAGTATGATGTCTTGTTCGCACAAAGTAATCTACCACCAATATTATTAACCAATAGGCACAATGCAAATAAAGCAACACAAAGTACGTGTTACATTTGGTTTGTTCATCAGCGGACATAGATACAAATATTATTCCAGTAATTTCTAAGGCTATCTGTTAATATTAAATATATTTTGTTATTATAAAAAAATTTTTGAATTTAATTATAAAATTTATGTATTAATTTAAATATTTTTCAAGTAAAATTTTGTGTATTACTTACTCCTAAAATTAGAGGTACAGAAACGATAGGAATTGTATCCAATTTTTGAAAACTATCTTGATCTTGCGAAGTCAAGACAGGCTGAAGATATTCCTCATCGTCCATGTTTATTGATGGATCAAAGAATACTGCACCTTGTAACTGCAAAATAATAAAAATCATTTTAATATCTTGCACTTGTTAACACAGTTATAATACACTAGTAAAAAAGAAATTTTAAATTTTAATATGAACCTATATTTTTTTTTATTTTGTAGGTCCAAAGTATGACACAACTACTTTGTCACAAAAACATGAAAATTCTAGACAAGCAATAAACGGTATATGTTAGCAAGGTAACACGGTAACCTTATCATTATAAAAACAAAAAAAGTAAAAAGATTATTAAGTTATCAGCATGAAAAAAATGTTTGATTGCCTCAAAAGAAAATTAGTATTATATTTAGAAAGATTAAATCTTATCATAGAGCAATGAGTAATATTATCGTATCAACCAACAAGCCTTATCATTAATTTTACTCCGAAATTGCGTCGCTCGCTTACAACTACTACACAACAACATAGTTTACCATTCTATAAAAAAAAACACAAAATCACGCATTCGAATGAATAATAGAAGCGCATGAATCATAAAGATTTCAAAGAAGGAAAAAAAAGGCCGAATCAATGCACTCGAGGACAAAGAGACTCCGAATTCTTTAAATGCACTTTATAGGTTATATATCCCAACGCCAAAAAAGGAGAAAGCACATCGATCTTTGGAGAAACGATACTAAATCTATATAACAGCTCGACTCCAAAATTTAAAAAACAATCGTGTAATAATTAAAAAGAAGCAACTTACACTGCCGGAACTGTTGGCATTCCGTGTGATCCTGACCATTCCCTGCCCAACGCAGGCTAAGGGTACGGACTATACACTATATAGTCGTATGGATAGTCTACAAGGTGCAAGAGAAAGGCTAGAGCAATTTTCTCTCTCTCTCTCTCTTTTTCATTCAACAACTATCTCTCTTTTCTCTTCAAGCGCATCTAGCTGCGCGCTCTTTCTCCATCCTTGAAGTTACACTGGGCTGCGTAAACAATTAGTTTAAATGCCAAAACTCTGATGTTTTGCTAAAACACATGATGATTGGAGCTTCTTTTGCTGGGCTGCTGCAGACGTTCGTTCGGCCTGTATGTAATGTATGTACATATGTTCGTATTATGCATATATAATGCATCAATGCATCGCGATTTGCGAGAAAGAAAGAGCGAGGTGAGCGAGTGGTGTATTTCCTGCGCTATCTCTCTCTCTTCCTCTCTTTTCTTTCCGAATCTCTTTCCTTCTTCATCAACTAGCACTTGGAAATAAGGTATGCGTGATTTGCGGTTGATTATTATGTATGTATATATATGCGTTTATAATGTGCGTGAGAAAGACGAGGCGAATAGGCAACGAGTTACAATATATAGGTATATAGGTATATATATATAAGATTGCAGTAGATCCGTCTCTTTCTTTTTGATGATTACTCCGAATAATGAATGTACATATCTAAGTATATGATAAAGTTATTTAAGAATGTGAATATAACGTGCGGGTACGTTGTTATTTCGTTGTATACCTACCTATACGGTTATACTAAAATAATAAAAAAAAAGGCAAATATGATTTTATTTTTTAAAGACTTTGAAAAATTTTAAATTCTGGATACTTATTTTATTATACTTTGTAAATTTGTTACACATGAATTTATTTATTTATTACTATTTTGTTGTTGTAAATTTAGAACTTGTTTTTATGAATTACATTGTTTATCGTAGATGTTTATTTACGAGTCACAATAATTTTTTTATCATTCAGAGCAATGTCTAATAAAAAGGTTTTTATTTTGATTCAATATGTGTATCGAGATAAACAATTAAGCAAAACAAAAATTTTATGCGATAAAAATTTTATTAATTCTCCAAATTACTTAATATCTCAATTGAAACAACAAATTATTCAAGTTTACATAATTTATGATAAATACAAAAATAAAAATAATTTTAAAAAATTCAAATGATTCGAAAAATCAAATTCAAAAAATAAATGGCTCCGGAAATTAAAAATAATATTGGAGTTCTCATAAAAACTTCTAAAACTAGATGCATATAATATACATAAAAAATACGCAAATCGTAGAAAATTATACCCAACAAGCAGCTTATATATATAAAAGCAACAAACGCGGGAAATAATAAAATCATCATTCTCTTTTTGGATTATACCCAACTACCATTTATATGGATACTAGCACGGGAGTATATCTAATCCAATATGTGGAATATTACCAAAGCAAAGAGTAGGTAAAAAAAAAAGAAGAACCTGCGAATAGCGAATAAAGATGTGTACTTGGGCTCGGCTGTTGGTTAAAGTCCCATTGGACAAGAAGCTATAAAAAAAAGAGAATAATAGGAGCTTGCACGGTTTATTATATAAGTATATTGTGAAGCTCTAATAAAAGGGAGTGGCTTGTCGTTTTTTCTCGTGTGTTTAACAATATGTCTTTCCCCTTTGTACTTTTTTTTTCCTTTCTGCGTCACAATATTCTCTTTCCACATATATTTTCCAATAATATATGAATTCGAATTCGAATCTTATATGTATGTGGTTATATATAAATATCTACCTATATACTACTGTACATTATTAAATATAGGATAGCTATACATTATCTTCGAAAATAATATTTTTTCATTTTAAATACGTTTATTGACGTTCAACATAAGTTACATAGTCACGAAAATAATATTCCCGTGTCTCTACACGTGCTGCTATCTATATAAGTACTTATTAAATTACCAAAGCTTATAATAATATACACACTCTTTTCAATATATTGAAAGGCTTTTGACGCTACGCGATTTTATAACTGAATACTTATACGCATTCGTTTTACGATCTATTTCTATTTTCGCAAATTTCTTCCTACTTATATTATACCTTTTTTTCTTTTTTTTCTTTTTCTCTTATATTCTTCATTTCGTACACCATACATATAACAATAGAATCATTTGTATTTTCCATATAAATCAAGTTACAAGTATCTATCTTAATTCATGATATTGATAAGTATATAACCCAGCAAAATTCCAATTACACGTTCAAAGGACTTACACATAATATGTCAATTTGAAAAAGTAATAAAAGAACACGACACACACACACACATACACACACTTTCACATCTTACAAAAAAACATCGAAAATTTATGTTCATTCCTTGGAAGAGCAAGAGAATATATTATCAGATCGATGGCTTTGACAATATATTCTCAGTGAAGTCACCAATATACGTAAACTGATAAGCACAACCTCCCTTTGCTCCCTTTTTTCTTTCCTTATCCATATACAATACGTTGCTATACAATATAAGTCGCTGGCAGTTATTTGCATCAGTCGTATATATATATATATACATATTATGTACATATTATATATATACACATTATACTTATGTATATACATCACCTATGCTCTACTGATCCAAATTTCACCTGTCTCAATCCCTCAGCTCCAATGCAAGGAGCTTGACCTTATCAATAAACATAATTTCTGAAGGTGTCAGATTTTCTCTCTTTTTCTCTCGCTCCTGTACGCTAAATATAATATTTAATTTCTCTACGTAGATTTATAATATGATCCATAGACAGCCGTGTGTACCAAATGTAAACATGCGTAATTATAAGCTCTTGGCTGGATAAACATTTAGCAGAGTATAGTAAAACAGTCGATAAAAAATCATCCCCCAACTATACGCGCGACAAACAAAATAACAATTTCAAAATTAATAAATTAAGCTTCGGTAGAAACAGTAGTTTAGCACAAGCAGAGCACCAGCAGTCTATATATGTAGGTACATCGGTATGTAAGGATATGTGCAAATATACTTATATATAAATATATGTGGGTGTATAAGTGGTGGTGGAGTATATATATATATATATATATATATATATAAGAGGAGAACGACGACGACGACGAGGGTCGGCGGCGGTGTCAGAACGGCGGCTGAGGCGGCTCTATAATAAACGGCCAGCGCACCAGCAGCACCAGCACCAGCAGGAGCAGCAGCGTCTGCGCGCCACCCAGAGCCGCGGGCGCGCACGTGGACGATACATATACGCGCGGCGGATAGCCACCCCGTACCTATACATACCGTATACGCGTCGACCGACGTCGTCATCGTCGTTCCTATATATCTACTTATACCTACCTATACCTATCCTACCTACCAACGTCGGAGGGGGACCTCCGAATATACGAAAGCTCACTACTCTCTCTCCATCTCCACCGCCGCAAGTCAGTCTATCCCAAGTGCCTTAAGCTTGGCGCACACGCCTCTATATACCTACCTACTATACACTCATTGTGTTAGGTGGTATACTCTTTGCTCTTCAATACCTACTGATTATATACATAAATTAGCGCGTGGTTACGAAAAGCTTTCGGGAAGTCCTAAAAGTGTCCCGGAGTGCTTTCAGCATTATATCTATATAATAGCATCCTCAACTATACTACCTCTCTTCGACAGATATACAGATTTATTCATTTTAGTTTTGATTTACTCTGCTTGGGAAAGTTTGTCGAGGATTTTTTAAATTGATACTTGGTTCACCGGAATTTGAATTTTTGTTTATTGTGTTGTTTAAGTGAATTGTTTTAGATTATTATACATTATATATATATTGTGTGCAGTGTGAATCGGAATATAACAAGTATTTGGGATAGAATATAAAATTGATAGAAAATTTCATGAGAAGTGTTTTTTTAAATTTTGATTATTGCCTTGTTTTTTTCGATTGATTAAGTATAAAGGAAGGAAAAAAGAAAGAGGGAAGGAAAGTTATATATATATTGCTGGTGTGTTGTACGATTGTTTGAAGTTTGGATTAAGAGATCGAGATATGAGATGAGAAGCGGTGCTGTGGTTAAATAAACCAAGCCGGTCAGAAAATAGAAATTCAACCGAACAAAGTGAAGAGGCTTTTTGAAAGAAAGTGGTGATTTTTTGTTTTAAAAAGTAAAACATGTAGATACTGCTCTGAAGTTAAGGAATTTTAAGAGGAAGATTGAATTTATGTGCAGCGTGGTTATTGAACTGTAAGTTTATCGATAATCCTTACATTATAAAATTTATTTATTTTTTTGATGTGTTGTTTAAAATTAAAAACTGAAAATTGTAATTTTTTTTTATTAACAAAATCGATACCAAATTGAAAAATTAATTTGATTTCTGAATATATAACTATTAAAAGATGTATTTATAAATAAGACTTGACGTTATTGTAATTAAATTTATACAACGTCATCCTATATTTTATTTTTATATTTTTAGATGTACGGTTTATATTTAAATAGATTATAATACTTGAGAGAAAATATAATTATAATTTATGCACGATCAGGATATTAATATTATCATCACACATACATACATACGTCACATAAAGTGGACGTCTTTCTTGTATTATTTATCACAATCAATATACCTATACCTATTATAAACGCGATAATAAAATAACGAGAAATCTGGATAATATATATTGAATATAGTATAAGAGCAATGAAAACGGTTAACTAGAACCTATTTTAATTATTTCCATATCTGGAATCATAAAATCAGTGAATATTTATATGCTTAGCCTCATTTTTCTTTTTTTTTTTTTGAATAAACAGATACTGATGTAATTAAAATTCTAATGAACAAAAACCGTTCTCTAATTATAATCCGTCACGTAGCTTGTAAATAAAAAAAATATTACTTTCTTCCTACACTCTACCCTCTTATCTTCGATGCAAAAACTTGAAGAATCCACTTATAACACAGACACTCGCCACTCAAATTTATACCCATCCATAAAAATAAAAAGGCCTGAAAGTAAGTCCATTTATACACGCAGACAATGATCCTCTCCTCCCAATACTTTAAAATCAAATCTAAAGGCACTCCTGGACCCTTAATAGCATTTCACTCTCTCACTTCACTTCTCCGTGTCCGCAGGTTGTTCCTATATACCAACTGGGTCAGATAATTTACAGCATCCATATACATATATAGAAACGCATCCTCCTGTGTTCAGTGTATATACAAGTATAATATAACAATAAGCAAAAACATCCGATACCTTATATTATACATAGTACTTTGTCCATCCAAGAAGCCGAAATGATGGCAACTGAACCAAGTGCAGCAGAGAAGGCGAAGCAGGACGCTTTATACGAAGATCGAGAACCAAAAAAAATAATACGAATAATAACTGTTACTGCCTACATGATATCCGTATCGTTTGTCGGCATAGCATTAAGTGCTTACTACATTATATTTTGGAATCCACCGAATCCCAGACTCATGCACGCTCAGGCTATAGCATCGCATTCCGAACGACTTATCGACGATGGTTTGATGGCTAGTCGTAGATTTTCATCCGATGATAATCATAATAATAATCATAACGATCGGATTGATTTACTTGGTGATCGGCAAATTCAAGGTGTTGAGGATAGTAATGAAGCGAGACTTAAAGCACGAAGACAGATTGTTGAGAATGTTAATGCAATATTGAGGAGGAATTTTGAGAGGTCTAGATCATCATCGCTTACGGATGGGATAAATACTGATGATGATCGGATTATTGGTTTTCCATTTAATGCTAGCTTTAATCTGTAAGTATATATACTTGTTTATATGATTATATTTATTTTTTGTATTTTGATGATCGGGATTTATGTAGATTAATAAACGGATATTTACGAGAGAGTGGTTTTAAAATTTTTGTTTTTATGGTTGAGTGTATATGTAAGAATTTTGTAAACATCTGGGATTGGTATGCTTTCGTATATAGTGATATACTTGGCAGTGAGCTTTTCGCAAGCTCAATTTTAAATTTTCACACAAATACCTATACCGCAATCATATCTATTTCCTCGCGGCTTTTATATCGCGCTTCTTTCAATTTTATTTATTTCAAATTTTCTCACAAAATTAAAATCAAGATTTCAATTGATAGCATATACAGTCCAATGAAATTTTTGGCTAATGAAAGCTAAATATACATTTTGCGCGATATGTATACTTTTGGTTCACACAAAAGGATTTCCGCAATTTTCATAATCCTTTGTTGATTTACACGCCTCGTGGACGAAAATCGTGTGAATACCATCTCTTGTGATTATTTTCTGTGCTTTTAAAATAAAAAAAAATCTTTATCGTTTCTTTTACTTTGTTAGTTTTAAACAAAGCATCTATACATTTGTATCTTTACACGCTTGAATATCCAATTATTAAATTTAACAATATGCGCTTTCAAGCTTACATACGTTTATCAGTTGAAATTTTTTTAACTAACAAAATTTTTAAATAATCACTTAATAATCTCTTTAAAATTAAAAAAAAAATTCAAATTTTATATGTATACCGATCCAACAATCAATACATCTAACAATATTTTTCCATAACTATTTAATAGTAACGTTTCATTACCACTCGATAACATCACGGAAAGTTCATCAAGCGTAGAATCATCATCACCAGTAAGCTCGGAAACAAAAAGCTCAACACCAAATTCGGAAGACCAAACATCATCAGCAAGAAGTAATACAGAAGAATCATCGCTAAATCCAACTGGAAATCTATTAACGGAAAGCAGCCCTACAACATCGACGACATTGAAATCAAGTAAACGTATAGTTAAGAAGCAGCATCAAACGCCGTTCGCCCTTAAACATCTTCTGGTACCGATACAATTTGAAGGGCTGCGTAAACGGCCTTCGCGTGTTATGATGACAACGACGACGACGACGACTGTGAGAACGACACTGGATACTGCGGAGTCTACGATTAGTCCGTTGGATAATAAAGGTTGGTTGTTAGATAGTTATTTTACAATAATTTAATATTTTATTTTGAAAAAAAAAAAAAAATAAGTATCATTGATAAATTAACGGGTTTTAAAAAAAAAGCTCGATCGAAATTTTGTAAAATCAAAATCTATTGATTTTACGTATCCACTTTTTCTTTTTCTTTTAAATTTTATATTATCGAGAAAACCAAAAAGAGTCGATTGAAAAAATTCCATCTATGTATAAATCCCAATAAATGAAAAATAATACATTTTTCTATTTGCGTAAAGAATATTTTCGTGTATTGATAAACAAAAAATTGAGCTAAGATCTAAAACTAGTAAAATTCCTAATATTAACAGTTTCCTCTCGATTCTTACGTAATTTTCAAAAGCTTTTATAAAATTAGCCTGGAAAATAACGAACAGATCCGGAAGTTAGCGACTATCTATATATATATATATATA
>JAPYZE010002377.1:0-25275 GCA_030522805.1 Leptomastidea abnormis
ATATATATATATATATATATATATATATATAGGTACGCACTGACTATATCTAAAATACGCCTGATGGATAATATACCATCCGCCGTTAGTTCCTTTTAAACGCATCATTCTGCATCGACCTTCCGCCTTACAATCTAGCTTCTCTTCTATATATACGTATATTTTTTTTTTTAATCGTATACTCGAATCTTTACCTTGCACTTTACTATACACAACTGACAGCTCGCTATTTTCGATTGCATCTCGCGAGGATAAAGATAGATAGAGAGAGTCCACGTGCATTGTACGCATATATACCTACTATATATACTAACGGCATTCATATACCCTGATTCAGCAAATTCATTTCCGCTCAACTCGATATTTTTCTTTTTTTTTTACTTTTTTTTATTAACTGTTGTTTTTCATGGTTATATAGCGCAAAGGGAAAAAACATATTAGTTTATATATACAGATGTTTTGATTTATCGTTAATATACAAAATGCATAATGACAAGTATTTTGCAAGGTCACCACGGTTTTAATGTATGATTTTTTTGATCATTAGTGATTTTTAACGAATTATTCGAAACCCCGATAAAAAAATATATATTTTCCGTATTTAATAAACGATCCAATAAGGTAAAATGAAATTTAATTTTATGATAAAAAAAAAATGAATAAATAAAAGGTATGAATATCAATGAGATGAAGGAATAAGGAGAGCACAGCATAAAATTAGAGGCGCCAGGAATATAAGCTAGTTTATAAAGAATCAAATTAAGTGTACCTGTACTTATAATATATACCTGAATAAGAGAATCCGCGTGGTCTCGATCTTTTAACGCGGGTGATTCTCTTTTTCATATATATGTATAGTACAAACCGTACATACACTACCATAAAGTGACAACGCGGTCGCGAGTATATATATATACACATTTAAAACATGTCAAACAGGTTTTGCTATACGATTTCGATAGCATTGCAGCAGCAGCAAGCAGCCTCATTGCCATTTTAGTTGTCGCCGTCGCGAACCGATCGTCATCCATAGGAAGAAAAGCAATGGGTGTCGAGTTTAGCGCCTATCTTTTCTGTATGTGTAGTACTTCTTTTAATCGAGCAATAAATATATATAATATTATATTGGAGATGCGAGAAAACGTTTAATTTAATATAAATGTCAGAGGAAAAAAGGACGTATAAATTTGATTGTATATAATGAGATTGCAATTAAGATGAGGTTTGGATTTTATATAAGGAGTGATAAGGTATATAAGCAAAATTAAAAATTGTATGGCAAACAGATATATATTTATATATTTTTGCAGTTAACGTCTTCTCTTAGTTTTTTTTTTCTTTTATTATTTGGTTTGTATATACGAGAGAGGCAAGCTTAAGCGCTAATTACTGAATATATAGCTTAAAGTCTGCGAGGTATCAATTTTATCGTTTTTTATTTAACGGTTATCATACGATTTTTTGGCCTTCGATTCGACATTTTAAAAATTATTTGTTTTTACTCTCATATCGCAAAAACCTGCTTGATTTGCAGTATAGTCAACGTATTTTCGATTCCAATTTTCTGATCAAACCTGACACTTTATATCTTTTGCTTTTTAAATCTGTTCTTTTATTATTTTTTCTTTTCCAATTTCAAGTTGATTTATCAGTAAAACCAACTCTACTTTATTTTTCTTTTTTATTTTATTTGAATTATCGAACAGGCACTTGAAATAATTTAAAATTTGATATTATAAAGTTGTAGGAAAACGTTCTCGAATTATCTCTATTGTTCAGATTAAACCAACCAAGACATTCTTAAAAACTTACCCTTAAAATGTTTTTCATTCAAACTAGCATAATTATTACAGAAACAAGATTATCCAATCATAAGTATAATAAACAATATTATAACTTAATCGTTACCATATAATTAATTAAAAATCTCAAAACCAATCAACAAAAACACACAAAAATCTTAGATATTGTACAAACACACACACTTGTAAATATAATTGATTAGAAAAAAGAAAGCACAAGTAGGTGGACCATCAAATGCGTCTGCGCATAACGAGACATACTAACATCTCCCCCATCAGAAAATTCTCCAAAAGTTTCCCCTACATACATCCAAGTCCTGTCGAATATAATCTGACCTCGTATATGTATATATAGAGAGAGCAGTGAGTAACCGTATGGGGTGAATAAGTACCAAAAGGAGGAGGGTGATGTCGTGTGTGTTATCCCCCATTTCAACACCCCCTCCCCACTGTTTTCTAGCAATCATACTGATTCGTCCCTTGCTCACATATATAGGTACTGTTTCATGAAAAACTTTAAGAGAAACCTATATACATCTAACATACAAGCAAGTGCAGAACCGTTATGCCACTGACTATTTCTACTGCTATACTGGCTGCTACTGCTACTACATTGCGCTTTCACAGCTTATGTATCTGTATGTAACAAGCTAAGATATATATACTCGACAAACCACTTCTCTCAAGTTTTTTTTTTAAAGAAAAGAAATGAAAGAAAAAGAATAAAAAAAAAGAGAAGGGGTAAAAAATATGTAGTGACTTTGCACTTCCTAATCACTCGTTATCGTATGGTAGCAGGTAGAAATTCTGTTAAAGCTCTATTTTGCAAGCTTGGCCAGTCTTTTAGTTGTCTGTGTGAGCTGGTATTGTAATTTTACACCGTGGCACTAATGAATTTTCATATAGGCAAGTGTTGATTACATGGCTTTTCCAATTAACTCTCTTTTTCCCTCTCTTTCTCACACTCACAGCGTTTAACCAACTTACAATATTTACTCTCCGTCTAGCTATATATTCATATACGTGTATGTGTGTAGATGTGAGTTCAAATACCTGCAATTACAATCATAATTTATTAAGTTTTTTTTTATATACATATACCTATAGCCATTTAACGCTAGTATAGTTATACCCTATACTACTAAATATAATATACCCTAAGTAATCCAAACCTATAATTTGTATTTAAAACGTGCTTTTAAAACTATATTTTTATGTATAAATACTTAAAAAAATTTACTATATTTAAATTTTGGCATAAAGACCATTTTACCTGTAATTGAATTATAAATAATATGCACTAAAACCTGTAATATTACGATAACAACAAAAATTTTCATCTCATTTCATTGATCGTAATCTTAAAACCAGATCTACTTTCCAAGCATATATAATTTAAACATTTTAATAATTAATCAAAAAAAAGTTTAATATTATAAATATTAAATAAATCAAATAACAAGAAGTAAAAGAAGAAGAAGAAAAAGAAAAAAGAAATTAATTCTTATCGGAGCCAAGCTGTGACTCAAATGTAATGAAAAAGCGTCGATTGGCTTTCTGAAAAGAAGCGGATTGCTAAAAGGGGGAAGGTATCAGGAAGCTAAAATATCCGGAGTCTATTCGTCGAAAACAAAGCCGTAATTCCGCGAGTTTTAGGGAAAGGGTAGGAGGAGGGGGAGGAAAGGATGGTGATCGTTTTATGGGCGATAAGCCGTAGAAGGTATAGGGAGAAGTGGGGCGGGAATGAATCCTCTATACTAGATTCGCAAAATACTTCCGTATAAGTCAGTTTAATCGGAGTCTGCGCAGCTGTCTGGCGCCGCATTTACACATATACCACACAGGCACTGATACAAGTATGCAATATCCCTTGTCTGCGTTCTATATGGAAGCTGAAGTCACAACACAGCTGTGAAGTATAAAGCCAGTGTCTCATGGATAGTGAAGACTTGCAGAAATCTGCAGTAATCGGAGCATACACTGATAGACTTACTCGTGTTATCTCATCAATATCCTGGAGGTGATACAAGCCACATAATAAGAAATACCACCGCATCCCCTATAAACTTACACCCCAACAGATATAATGCCATCGCATAAGAGCCACCACCGGCCGGTTGCTCCAAAATGTGAAGTACACTTACGATGTAACCATACATATACAGGGTGGCGCTGCTGCATCAGGCAAGAGAGCTGCTGCTGAAGCGCTCTGGTGCCGGCAGTCCTATATAGACATACAAGTAGGTGGTGCGGAGAAGAAAGGGGTGGGGGGAACTGCGCTGTGCTGTTCTATACGTTATGGGAGCGCGAGAGAGAAAGAAAGAGAGCGAGCGCGCGCAGTTTCTCGCTGCGCTGCAGGACCGGCGGCGGTGGTGGTGGTGGCGGTGTGGCTCGCGAGTCGTCGGCCCCCATCGAAAGAACAACCGCGAGTGAGCAGCAGCAGCTTCAGTGTGAAGCCGACGAGCGGACCGGCTACACCTGTTCGTCGTCGTCGTCGTTCTCGTCGTTCTTGTTTCATCGTCCTTCTCTCGAGGAAAGCTTCTCAACTCAACGTTGAGCATGCTGGATTGCTCACAACGGATACATCCCTTTAAATAGTTTATTTTCTTTTCTTTTCGTCCTTCCTTAATAATACTACAATCACCAGTAGTGTCCTTATCGATCTTAGTGGATGATAATGGGTGTGTTACAGGAGTATAGAAAAAAAGTATCAGTGGAATTGGATTAAGAAACCTCTTTGGTGACTAAACGGATAGATAGATTAGATATATATATCTAAAGATTGAAGTTGCTTTAAAGGAGACTTGGACCACAGGAGGTGGAGAGTAAAGTATAAAAGTTCAGAGGCCGGGATATGCGGGAAATTTTCGACGCGAAATGCTCGAATGGGCTGGCTGCCAGGATTAATCTTCATCTTCTTCTTCTTCATTTTTTCTTTTACACTACTTGGCCTATCCTGCCGGTATTCGTGATTTCTGGCTGAAAGAAGAAAGAAGAGAGAAATAAGTAAATAGCAAGAAAGAAATAAAGAGTGAGCGAGTGTTAAAAGATAAAGAAGACTATACGAAGAAGAAGAAGGTGAAGAAGACGAAGAAGGGGAGTTATACAGCCGGTTACGAGTATGTGAACCACTGGTTCCAGTATAGCTTT
The DNA here is from genome assembly GCA_030522805.1 of Leptomastidea abnormis. Lineage (NCBI taxonomy): Eukaryota > Metazoa > Arthropoda > Insecta > Hymenoptera > Encyrtidae > Leptomastidea > Leptomastidea abnormis. The sequence goes on from JAPYZE010002377.1 coordinate 4,953, forward strand.
GGCTGCTGCTGGCTGCTGCTGCTGCAGCGGTCAGATATATATCCTCGCTCTTTTCTCTCTCTCTCTCTCTCTCTCTCATCTCTCTTTCTCTCTAACTTTGCGCGCGCCCGCGCTTTGTTCATCTCTCCCTTGCTCGCGCGAGAAACGAAGAGAGAAAGAGAGTTTCTTTTTGCTCCTTCCTTTATTCTCAGTCTTGGTATCCTCCTCCTTCTTCTCTTCATCTTCTCTTTCTTCATCTTCGTCTTCTTTTTCTCATCCTTATCCTTTTTCTCCTCCTCCTCCTCCTCCTACTCTCCTTATATATACTCTGGCAGCCGGTTCCTCCTTTATTATATTCCTTGCCACTGATTTTGCGGCATATAGCATAAGAACCGAGAATACGATATTCTCTTTCTATCTACTACTACTACTACTACTCCTTGCTTACTGCTGCTGCTGCTGCGAAATTTCATCGATTTCTCGCTTGAAACTTTGTACCGCAGCATTTGACGCCATTTCACGGAATATTGATTGTTTTTACATCAAATCTGTATTTATACTAATTTCATTTATTTTGTTTTTTTAAATTACTGTTAATGTTGTGTTAATTTGTGGTGATTTTAAATTATTTAAAAAAAAGTTTGACAGAAGTATTCGCGAATAGACTAAAAACTGTTATTTTTTATAAATCAATTATGCAGTAGTGATTCTAAATGAAATTTTGACAGTTTAAATACATATAAAACTTTGTGACTTATGAACCAAGTTTTAAATATATAAAGTTGTCCTATCAATTTCTTAATAATTCAGTTTATAATTAACGTGAATTCGGTTAAAAAAAGTTCAGAATTGAAAAGCAGCTGAAAATAATAAGAACGTTGGAATAAAGAAAGAAAGAAAGAAAGGAAGAAAGGAAGGAAGGAAAAGGAAAGAAAGCAAGTGCAGAAAACGGCTCGTTCGGCTCTGGTAAGTCTCTCTTTCTCTCTATATTACATACCTATACCTATATACCTACCCTCGACTTCTTAGATTTTTACTTGCGATTAAAAAAGTCCAAACGACCCAGACGTATATATGCATATATAAGAGTCACCGGGTAGCTATATACATTTATATAGGACTGGTACCGGCTGCCAAGAGAAGCGAAAGAGTATAGAGTCTCCTGGATACTCTTTTTTCGTATATATGTATATACACATATATAAAACGAGTTTTCAAACTTCTGCCAAGCAGAGCACACTTTCTGTATTTTATAAGATCACACAGGAGATGCACGATGCGGTTTGGTATGTAGGTGGAAAGGGCAATATATATATATATATATATATATATATATATATATATATTTTATTTCGACAAATATTTTCTTCTCGTTTTTATATGTAAAATTTAAATTATTTTACAATATCCAAACAATTTTTTTTTCTTTTCTGACAAATTCACCTCTGCTTATCACTGTAATACATAGACGATACAAATTATTTCTATATAGGTATACAGTATATATAATAAAATGGACAAAGGTCTAGTGTATAAAATCTGTTTTTATATGCAAGTATATAACCGCGATCGATATTTCAATGTCGCTCAACATTTATTTCAAGACGCGTCACATATGCAACGAATGTATAGTTAATATACCTACACTATATACCTACAAGGTACACATTTAAGAATTATTTGATTGCACAGGTTTATTGTATAAGATTAGGGGGTCACGAGACATGCGTGCCGGTGCATCATCACCATTGCAACCAATGCAACCGCGCATGCAAGAACGTATAATATATAGTATATACGAATGTACGCGTGCGTATAAAGCTACTGCAGCGATACAACCAAAAGTAAAGGAAGGAATTGTAAGGGTATAGAAGGAAGGAAGCATGCAGTTAAACCAGAAGGGGTCAATGGGCGCGCACACTATATACATATATAGGTACTCTCTCGCTCTCGCGCGTCTCGACTCATCGAGTCGATATTCCAATGAACTTCTGCTACTATATCTACTATACTACTACCACTACTGCTATCTTACTACTACTATACTATATACACTTGCTTATTGCCTTTTGCTGCTAGTCTCTTTTGCTTATAGCTGCCTCTGCAGCATATTATATATACCTCTATATATACACTCTCTGGCATGAAAAACTTTGCATATATTCTCATTCTCAATTTCTTTTTCTTTTTCTTCTTCTTTTTTTTAACTTCGCTTCCGAGTTTGTAGGTATATGTAAAAGTTACCACACACACACTCAAGGCGCCGTTGTTGTAATGCGTTATATATACTGCAGTATAACGGCAGGTATAGAAGAAGAAGAGTACCAGTGCGAATTGTAGTAGTAGGTATATACATATACATATATAATGTATTATGCATGCGCGTGTTTCACGCAAATACACATTTTAAGTTCACCAGCCGTGACGAAGGTCATCATATGCTAAAGATATAGAGAAGGAAAGACGACCTTTCGATGTATCATAAGTCTATCAATGAAAAAATTAAAAAAAAAAAAAAAGCAACTCTCGGCTAATGAACTCTTTTTTTTCATTCTTATCACACTGATACGTATAAAGCCACAGATACAGTAAATTAGAGTTTCTTATACATATATACGGGTACTACTCTCACGCAAGCTCTGAGTATATCTATATTATATACGAGAGAAAGAAAGATAGCTCGATTACAGTTGCTATTGCTGCTGCTGCTCTTGTCTATTGCGTCATTGAATCTTGTGTACTTCTGTTAAGGAAGTATTACGCGAGCAAGCAAGCAAGCAAGCAGTCCAGAGGAAGGGGAGGAAGGTCAACTCCGTTTCGCTAAAGCAATCCGTGTAATTGACTCTTACTCGACGCGCCGGCTCGCGCGCCTGCCGTGGCAGCATGCGCTTGTAACTTGCTTCTCTCTGCTCTCCTGCGACTCTCAACAACTACCTACTAGGTATGCTTGCCTGCCGACTGACTGATTGACTGACTTGTGTGGTACTCACACACTCATTGCTATATATATACACAGATTATACCAGTATTTTTATTTGTGTGGTATAGAAGTATTTCAAGTAACTCGTTTTAATTTAGAGTTTGATTTTTGGCGAACGTTGCTAAAGGTACGATTTGAGTATCGGTGAAGTATACGAAATTGATAGCATAAATCTTAGAAATATTTTGCGAATCCGTAAGAAATCAATTGGGTTTATGAGTAATATATAGATATAGTATATATAGCGCGTGAGTGAAGTAGCGCACGTATATGAGAGAAAAAGAAATGATATATATAGGTATACATATAATAAATGATTTTGATCTCTGTGGTGAAACGAGAGAGAGAGACTCGATTGCGCCTTGAAATCGTCGTCGCTGCTTCTGCTTCTATGGCCTACTTAACGTGGATATATTCGCGAACACGTCACTGGTCCCCCCGGTTTTACACACATACACACGCGAGAGGGGGAGAGAAAGAGATTATATAGAGGATGCGAAGAGTTTTGCGAAAAGTAAAGAGAATTCGCACGCGATCTTTATAAAATAAAGTCAGTTCATACTCCTTCTGCAATATATACCTACATGTGTGTATGCATTTAAGATATACACATTATAAGTGTCAGTTGAATGAGCTTGCCACAGTGTGTATAGCAGTTTGCTTACTTACTTACTTACTTGCTACTCTCCCTATGTACCTTTACTTGCATCATTTAGCTTGCATTATAATATACGTACGTATGTATGTATGTAACGACGTAAAACCTGGTGTGTTGCGTCACAAAAGAAGGCCCGCTACATACACTTCTCTGTGGATATATCTCCCTTCGTGGTGTACTGCGATTTCTCCTGAAAGCTTCTTGGACGTACATACACATACATACATACACACTCTGCGTAAACTGCTGCTGCTGTTGCTGGTAGACAGGTAGGTAGGCAGATAGGTACCTATATATATATATAAGAGACAACGACGACGACAACAGCAGCAAGAGCAGCAATAAAGAGAAAAGTAGGTATACTGCCGATGTCGTCACATTGCGCTGTGTATGTACACCCGCGACGTGTCGAGTTACCAAAAGCCATGCAGCAACCAACAACAGTAACAGCAACAGCAGCTCTCCTCCATATATTGCCCGCACATATTATCCACGTTCAAGGTTTTAATTGCCTTATACTTACCTACCTACTCTATCTTTCTTGATGAGGAAAGGGGGGACACAAACAGCTCGTAACTGGATTTTTATATACTCTCTTTTTCTCTCTCTCTCTCTCTATATATATCATGATCACCACAGCTGCTCTAAGGTATAAAGAGTAAGACATATATAAAATGCTTACACTGCGTCGCTGTCGAGACCTGCAGGTTTAGTTTTCTATATGCCCTCCTATATACGTCGATTCGTTTTTCCAAGTCTGCGTAAGCTTACTCTTAGCGAAGCTATATAACTATTACAGGTTCAGGTACGCGCTCGGCTATATAGAGGCTCGTCTCTGCAGTCTATAAGATGCTATACTCTCCTATAAGCTGCTGTATTCTGATGTATTAGGTATATATAGCAACTGCAACCATAGGTATATATATGCAGTGTGTATGGTGTACGTCACTTGGTTGGCCAGACAAGTCACGCTTCTTGCTCTACTATCTGCTATATAGCTCTCGCTATTGCAGCGCAGCTAGATCAGGCTCTCTCTCGCTATAGCCTCAACTTTTTAACGCGTCGCCGTAACATTAGAGGCATGATTAGCGGTTGCTGTATACAGTGTATATAGATATTGGTATATATAGGTATACAAGTACTATACTGGGATATTATATATCCTCCTCAATCGAGAAAACACAACGTGTAACCACAGCAAAAAAAGAGAAAAAGAGCAAAAGAGAGAGATTAAAAGAAAAAAAAAGTGCATCGACAAGAAACGTGTTGATGGGGAGCTAATGCCAGCATGATTCTGTTTTCTACTTTCATCCAACCACCCTGAAGTTATGTATATAGGTATATATACGCTGATGTTAATGCTATTGCTGCTGCTGTTGATCTATACCCATATCTTTACGCGAAAACAACTAAAATGGAACTAATGAATTACTCGCTTATAGTATATTATATGCATGGTGGTAGCGGCGGCGATTTAACTTTGCGTATATCGATCCCATCCCTCCTTATAGATTTTTCCTGTCAACTTATACGTCTCGATGTTTTTCCGTAAGTAATCAGATAGATAATTAATAGTTGCGCCGATCCAAACTATATGTCTATAACAGCGGTACATACATCCTTTTTTTTTATAATTTTCTATGCAATTTATATATCCTTATACTAACTTACCTCGTCACCTTCTTCGTATCAACGTCATTATACATTGAAACGATAATTTGATGGAGAATAAAAAAAAAATGTAGTAAAAAAAATAAAGTAGATCTTGTGGTTATAAGGACGCGACGTTGATTCTAATAATCGGAAAATGAACTGATCAGGCTATATGCATGAATGATGATGTGATGACAAAAAGAAACATTGTTCAATAATGACTTTGATCACTTTGTAACATTTCTTTACATTTGAAATAATTTTTTTTCTCTTTTTTTGTTATGTAATATTTATCATTTTTAATTGAAATTTAATCATAATTTCATTGATGATATAGAACAAGAATATTAATTTATTAGACGTTAGATATAAAAGTAATAAAATTCTGATTATAGAATTATATTTTTAACTTTAATTTTTATAATAATTCTAAATAAAAATTATAGTGTAATGAAAATTATTAATAGCTTATTAAAATTAAAAAAAAAAAATTTAGAAATAAATTTCAATAACCAAACTTTCCCATGTTTTTAAGTTGTACATAACTTATTAATTTATTTGTTTATTTCTATTACTTGTATAAACACTATGTGTGCTATTTATCTGATGTCAAAATTTTTAGCTTACAACATTTATTTCATCGGTCTTTAAAATGACATTGCAATTTGGCATTTAACAAACATTTAATAATTTTATGTACTTTGTTAAAAAAAAAATGTTCTTATCTGTATGTTAAATTGATTAAAACTTTCTCTTTTATACAAATAATAAAAAAAAAAAAATTAAAATACTAAATTCAATAAATGAATTACTAATTACAAATTTGATATTGTTATCTTATGAAGATTAATAAATGAAAACAGTTAAATAATCAAACGAGCTTTTCATAAAATGTACCGCTGTAATAATCGTAGACACATTTAAACCTATCATTACAAATAATTAGTTGATGATGATAGGTAACAAAAAAAAATAACGTATTTCAACATATACAAGCATACACAAAACATTAGTATAGGTATATAGGGTTGAGTCGGAACCAGGTTATTTTAACTTTGTTTCTTCCTTTTTTTTTTCTTCATTTTTTTCTTAACCTTGATACATGTTAAACGATCATTAGCATGAAATGAAGGTGAGTGTGTGTGGATATAATAAGTATATACCTATATATTTTCCAGGTGTACCAATTTTATATTAAAAAGTCAATTTGATGCATGGCCTATGCCCGGAAGATAAATCATTCTAATGACATTATTAGATAGAATGATTTAATGAAAGGATCGCTCGACATTTGAATAAGTGCCTTTTCCGACTATACTATAGAGCGCAACGAGATTAAATGAGTAATAGTATGTACCTGCGTGTAGCATCTCTCTCTCTCTCTCTCTCTCTCTTTTACTATATATAAAATGAAAGCTCTCCGCAGGTTAAAATATATATACCTACATTTATATGTTTATAAATATATTGAAGCGCGAAATAGTATATAGACATGATAGTTTTCTGGACGTGTATACAGGAAGGAAACGAGTATATAGATGATGTTGTGTCCGGCATCAGCAACAGCAGCTATCAGTAAAGAAAGAGAAAGAGAAAGAAATTTCCTTTCTGATCTATACTTGGATGTTATGTATATACACATACACATACACACACACACCAAAGGAGGCTAATGGGAGAAGTTGATCGGTCGACTTTTTCGAGAGTATAATATTATATACGCTGGCGTAATTTCTCCTACGCTCGCTTATAAAGCCCAATAAGAGCCCGCACAGTGTATAATATAAACTCATACACACAGAAGTCTGCAACCAGCAGCAACGCTGGTGGTATTATATACTGTTGCGATGGCGAAAATAAAAAAAAAAAAGGAAATGAGAGGTCGAAAGACGCGGAGACTCATATGTGTGTATGTACGTATCTATAAGTGTATAGTATATAATATAGTATATACACACACACGCGAAAGAGAATTGACTCAGCCCACATGAGCCAAGGAAAGACACATTATTGCCAGATATGGAGGCTTGTAGGTAGATAGGTAGGTAGGTAGGTAGGTTGGTAGGTAGAGTTAGGTAGGTGGGCTTCGTTCTCTGTATTGAGACTTTACATGCATGTGTATGCATATAATGTATATAAGTGCACATATATGCGTGCGAGTTGAACATATCGATAAGCTTAACCGATTTTCTGTACAGTGGTCATATTATTATTTTCTTGATTTTTTTAAGAAACTAATGTAGAAGCGTATTGAGTTTTGTATAAATTAAAATTTATGTATATAATTAAAAATTTTTCACGTAGAATTTAACGCATAGAGGGAGTAGGTATATATTACCAGTCGAATCTGGTATACATTTCCTAGTATCACTTTTTTTTTTGTTCTCATGTCCCAATCTACCTACATCCCAAAAAGCTTACAATTTCTCAGGGTATAATGTAACATACACAGCAGCATGTATATGTATATAGCCAGAGGCTACTATAGTTATATACCTATACCAAAGTTCTCGCGAAAGTGGGATGAAACGTTGGAGAAAGGAAGCGTCAGAGAGTGGAAGAATCAGCAACAACAACAAAAAAAAAAATAAAAAAAAAATATTGAACGTAAAATTGGATAAGACGAAACAAGCAAGTTAACCAAAGCATATATACATATATACATCCAACATACATACAAGCACAACCTGGTTCTCTTTTCTCTTCATCATTCTCCACCTCCTTGCTCGAATGTAAAAATAAAATAAAAAAAATGCATAATATATTTTCTCGTAAATCAAAAGATTTTCGGCAGGACATTATTAAATATGAGGAAGGAGGAGCATAAAAAAAGGGGGGGGGGGAAGAAGTATTTCATCTGTAGTATAGAGAGAGAAAGAGTATATAGTACATCTCGTTGCGTTGTACGTATACACATAGCAACATACATACATATAACTCTGCGCGGATATGTAGGACGCGAAGCCGCCGCCGCAATTGCCGGTACACACATATATACTATATATCTCGGCGACATTCACCGTCCGCATTCTCTCTCTCTTTCTCTCTTCTGCGGGGGAGGGGAAAGGCCCCCCTGTTGTACATCTCACCCCACCTTTCCTTCTGTTTTATATGCATATACCTACTTACTAATACTAAAATCGTCGTCGTCTTTGTCGTTGAGCCATACACTGGACTCTCTGTACCTGTACATACATACATACATACATACATACATATACGAGCCATCTTACCGCATATACATGTGCAGTTGCAGAAAAGAGGATATATATACTGTTTCCGCGACAACATCGACTTTGAACGACTCTCTCTCAAAACGACCTCGTCTTATAACTTCGCGCATCCTTGCCATTCTTGGCCTATGTTGTTTTCTAAGTATGTAGGTACACCTAGCTGCGACTTTTAAGGTTGAATTGAAGACAGGTCTGAATTGTGAACTCGCACATTATGAAGTTGAAAATTATGCAGGAAGAGAAAGAGAGAGAGAGAGAGAGAGAGAGATGAGCAAAATTGCACTTTCGCACGCTATTTACCATACATACCTATACATTATCACACTATATACATATAGTGTTAAAGAGTATTACATTGAAAATCTTGGCCTCTTATAGTCTACCATAAGAAGGCAAACGTATATAACTTATGCATTTATGACTTTAGTATAATGCATTTACTTACTCTCTCTCTCTCTCTCTCTCTCTCTCTCTCTCTCTCTCTCTCTCTACGCTAATACTTATTATGTGTAGTGTACATATCATTAAATACTTCAATTTTATACGCTTATTATGTCGCGCTATATAATAATAATAATATCGATTATTTTATGCAGCTCTGAAAGTTAAATAATTTTTTTTTTTATTTTTAAAGTTAAATTATAGTTTAATATATGATTAGTCAACGTTACATTTTATACGTATAACCCATATAGTCGCTTACACCAAATACCTATATAAACTCGTAAAAATTTTTGATTAAATTAAAAAATAACAATTTTTTTTTTTATGTGACACAAAACTTAACGTCACAGCAGCAGCATCCTTATTTTCTTTATCTAATTTTACGTAATTATTTAATAAACCCTATGTATGTTCTTTCTCTTTTATTTTTCTTACGATATTTTTTTTAACGGTGTTTCTTTTTTTTGTTGTTGTTTCATATAATACATACACGAGGCGAAAAAGTCACTTTTTTTTCTCACACACACACATTCATTCGCAAACGACAAATAAAGACAACGGCACAGCTGGTCTTATAGTTATAGTACATACATACCTACATACAGAAAATCTCATACAGAGAGAAAAAGAGAGAAAGAGTTGGTAGGTAGTATCTCGTAAGTACGTCGTGGACATAACGGACTGTTACTACTACTACTTTCTGCTATATACGTTCATTGCAAGAGCGCTTACTTTATATAAAAAAAAAAACAACAACAACGGCCTTCTCTCTCTCTCTTTTTTATTTTCCTCAAATGCGGGGGAAGTACACTTATACTATACGGGACACACTGGTAATCAAGCAAAGATACGCGGGTGAAAGCGTACACTCTACTACCTCCTCCTCCTACTTTTTTTATTCTTCTTTCTTTCTTTTTCTTTTTCTTTTTTTTTTTTTTTTTCTTTCACCAAGAGTCGTACACATATTATATACAATGCGCAAGTATTTATCATCTGAACTTCTCGTGTATTCGTACAAGTATATAGGTTTAATATAAGTATAAGCGTGCGAGAATCAGAGGTAGATGTATTATAATGAAGCATTGCGCGGGAGAGGCGTATATATATAAGCGGTAATCGTGTGGCCAACATGACTTTCCTTATTATGATGCGTTCACGCGCGCGTGGCACACTACACTCAGACATATATACTCAGACACCGGAAATGCAGCTGCTCTCTGCATATGTGCGTTTAGAAAAGCGAAGACGAGCCTTAATACACATGTGTGTGTATATAAATGTACTAAGATTCAAACTGTGAGTACATGAGCTGTAATTTTTTTTTCTTTATACGTACGTGTGTGTGTGTGTGTGTGTGTGTGTGTGTGTGTGCAGTTGATGCGTAGGCTGAGTTGAAAAGTAAGAGTGCGTGCAAAGCGTGTTATATAGTGTAATGCCCGATGTATACACGTTAAAATGTCTATATGGCTTTTGTAATGCTTCATCTCGTTTCTCTTTCTCTTTCTCTCTCTCTCTCTCGCGTGTGTTTACACACAAAAGGAACTTGCGGTTTTTCTTATATATGTTTATTTAAATGCATTTTACCCAGACACAACCGATATGCATTTAACTACTTTGCTACTTTGACGCGCTTTACCACTTGAAAATTAGAACTCTTCTTTATAATTGTATTATATTTGCTAATTTACTCATTAATGAGAGTCATGAGAATAGCTTAATTATTATTTTCAAAAATGTACATTAACTTAACGATCTTTTTACATTTTTTAAGAATATTATTTAAACGATTATTTTTTCTTCAAATTTATTGCTTTGATTTGAAAGAGATAGAAAAAAATAGAAAATTATACATTACTAAATATAGTCGAAGTTTATTTCAGGTTAATAATTAGTTATGCAATGAAAGAAAAAAAAATTGAAAAAAAAAAATAATAAATGTACGATACATGACGTATAGGATATATTGCGTTATTAGATTAACTCCATACTTATAAAAATGTGTATAAATATATAAAAGCACATTAATTTATATTACGTTTTTATCTATTTTAAATATAACTAAAGACATAAATCGTAATCCTCAGGTTAAAAATCTAAAGGAAAAAAAGAAGAAAAAAAAATTAACTAGGCCAGAATAAGTAATTATCAAATGTCAAATGCTATATAGATTAATAAGTATCAGACAGACCGATGATGAGAGAAAAAAGATTCTTATAGGCGCGCGTAAAAGTACAAGGCCGTTCAACGGTTTTCAATGACTTGGCCAATATAAAGCAACATACACGTGCCTTATCAAGTAGCATGTGCTCTTACCTCTCGTGCTATCCCTTTATATACATACCTTCAAACAGTTTCCTTTCAAGGGTCTTTATAGATTGTATATACCTATATATCTAGTTTGGCTCACATCTACTTCCGGAAGAAAAAAGCTTGAGTTAGCCGAGTGCTTAAAAACTGTGTGTGCAGAGGTCGGAGAACCAGAGCCTATACTTGCTATCGGGGTAGTAACTCTTAAGTAACCAATAAAAAAAAAAGAAAAAAATATTGATAGCGGTACCATCAGTGCAGAACTATCGCTCTCTAACCTTCTTCTCTTCCTTCCTTTCTTCTCCCGTTTTTTTTTTTTTTTTTTTTTTTTTTTTTTTTTTTTTTTTTTTTTTTTTTTTTTTTTTTTTTTTTTTTTTTTTTTTTAAATAACAACCAAAATAATATAAAACATTTATAGTTGTACTTATAATTAATATACTTATAAACATAATAAGCAAAACTTATTAATCCAAAATACCACGTGTGTGGCAAAATACAATAAAGTTTTCGAATGGTACCTTCGCGTGTGGCAAATGAAAAAGACGTCGTTATATTGCAAGAAGAAATAGAGGTAATAGATTTTTGATGCCTCTAATATGGCATAAATTTGACTGAAAATTTACATCGATGTATATAATACGACGTGCAGTGATACTGACTCTTTGTCTGTCAGCTGACAAGACACGACTACATTTCCTCTCAACTTACTCGTCTTTCTTTCTTTCTCAAGCTTCATGTAATTTCTCTCTCTCTCTCTCTTTTGCAAAATTGCCCAGCTATTATTATCGTATAACGGTAGCTTCAGTTTATACACATCTACTACCATCTCTTACAAACTTATAACAATACATACTCGTCACATATGCATAAACTTTATTTAGCTCAAGTGATAAAAAATTTGTTGGTTAAATAATCAAATCGAATGTCATCAGAAATACATGAAATCTGGTTAATATAAATTGAAAAACAAAATAGATCAAAGACAGAGAGATAGAGATCAGTTTGATTCAAGTCAAAAGGTGATCGATACAAATGTGGTATTTACGGTTTGCGGCGTATAGTATATATAATACGGTGGCGCTAAAAAAATGCAAAATAAGAGAAAAAGAGGAGGTGGCGTGGGGGCGGTCAATGTTGCGAGCAGAGTAGAGTATAGAGTGTGTGTGTATAGATGCTCGCATGAGGAGAAGGATGAGGAGGAGGTAAAGGATGAGGTGGAAAAAAGGAGGAATATAGAGGTGATTCACGCTTCTCGTTTACAGGGCGAGCAGCGCGTTCTCGCGACACAGGATATCCTTGAAACCTTCTAACGGTCTTTTTCTCTCTCTCTCTCTCTCTCTCTCTCTCTATCTCTCTCTATGTACATGTATGCATGTGTACGTATGTGTATGTTGCCTTCTATATGTGTAGCCCCGCGGTAAGTCCAGCATATAGGTAGGTACACACACACACACACACACACACACACACACACACACACACACACACACACACACACACACACACACACACACACACACACACACACACACACACTTCTATCTCCTTTACTACTCTCGGTTACGGGAACTTGGCTCGCGCTTTCCCACACGTATATGTACATATCTACATATATACAGCCTCCTACTCCTACTCTTCTTCCTCCTCAAGAACGAAATAGTAAGAAAGCAAAACCGCTACACATATATACGCGAGGCCAGGTTGTTTGTGCGTTTTCTTCTCTTCGGATTCGCCACCACACACAAACATCTCTCTCTCTCTCTCTCTCTCTCTCTCTCTCTCTCTCTATTTTTTAGCCTTCCTTAGACTTATTTGCCTTGTAATGCCGCTTCCAGCTATATATAAGCCAGCTATATACTGCAGCCGCAATAAGAGTATAGTTGTTAGAAGAAACCAGTATTATACGAAGTTCCCACACAGACACACGTATCCTACTGCAAGCGCAACGGGGGCCGAAACCGCCGCGTCTTCTCTCTCTCTCTCTCTTTCTCGTCACACACGGCTTAAATTTCGGCTAAGCTTTTATAATACCTTGTATCACGAAGTCGTTATTACTCCCTCCCCCCCTCCTCCCTGATGGTGTGGGCTCGTCCTCCTGCAGAAGCACACGACGTGCGATATCGCTATTATAATAGAAGCGACAAGGATAAACGATATAAATGTACCCTTCTGCCTGCCTGCTTGCTTACTATAGTTCGAGAGATTAACCAATTTTTCTTTCTCTCTCGTTCGTGAAATCTACACTCCACCTCCTCCTCCACCTCTTCTATATTTCGCGGCGTCGCATCGAGGACCAACTCACGAATTCAAATTGCGCTGATGTTGTGATTCTGCAGTACGTCAAAGCTGCAGCAGCAATAGCAAACTCTTTATATTTATTATCGCGAAGAGATGGGAAGAGTGAAGAGAAAGAGACCGTGACAGAATACGGCGCATACTATATATATTTTACACGCTTGGGAACAATTTTCGCGAGTGTCGAGTCGTGGGAGGGGAGCTTTTATAGTTGCTGCTGCAAGATACCTGCATATATATAAATACTAACTTTCAAAGAAATTAGCGCTCCTTATTTTTTTTATTCTCTCCTCCTCCTCCTCCTCCTCCTCCTACCCTCTCCTGCTGTCTCCTTCACGTCACACAACTTTGTATCAACTTTGTCTGCAGCTTGTGATGCAAATAAATTATTACCGATCAGTTAGAGTTTGTACATGTATAAATAAATATAGGTATATAGGTACTGTTATTCCTTTAATAGTTATATGATTTTAGCTTTCGATTAGCAGCCGCACCTTTTAATGTTACATTACGACATTATAGATTTTTCTTAAAACTGTCATATAAAGCATTTTTTACGTAATTTTTTTTTTAATATAAATAAAAAAAAAAGGAGACGAGCAGATATATTTTATTTCTTGTATATTATATAGGTATAGGTATATACTGTTGCGTCTTACTTTTTGCAGCAAATATTTTATACTATCTTGGTAATAAAAGTCACACCGTTATTTACTAAACTTGAGTTTTATAATCCATCAAAATTTATTTATTACTATTACAAAATATATACCTATCTAAAAAAAAAAAATATATACTTATATTTTATTTTTTATTTATTTTATATTTTTTATCTACAAACAAGGATCAAACAAATTGCATCACTAGACCTTTTTTAATTACGTTTTATAAAAAAAGGATAGTGTTGAAAATTTTAATGACAAAAATGCTTACCTATATCTGATATATTAATAATATACACAAAGACTTGAAGTTTAGATAGAAATTGTCAATTATTAATTTAATAAGTTATAGTTTTATAATGATCAATTGTAAAGATTAAAATATTATCTTTTCAATCATTAAATCTCAACTTGAAAGCTGGACAATGTCAAAATTGTGCGTTACCAAGCAATATTAACTATTATATATGTATAAATCAACACTTTTAAATGTCAGAGACGATTATAATTGTTATATATACTTTCTTTCATCGTATCTCACTTATTTGCTTATCTATAACTTCAAATCAACTTAACTTTTCAAGCATCGTACGACATGTCTGTTAAAAGCTGAGGATGACTAGTCAAAATTGCATCGGAGAAATAATTAATTATAATATATTAAGAATCGTTGATTTTTTTTTTCTTGTTTCGAACTTGACGCGATCTGTCAGATGATTTTAAATATCAATAAGATAAGAACTAATTTGTTTGTATTGAATATAATTTTGTAGGTCACTGTAAATTCTTCATATAGTAAAATTAAATATTCATTTTCAATAAGTTTACAATGATAAAATAATATTTAATAAAATGAAATACATAAAAATTTAATGTACTTCACAAGTAACAGTATATATTTTAGAAAAAAGTAAACATTGTATGTCGGAAGACTTGTGTAAGTAAAATTTAAAGCTTATGACTTTTACATCGCGCTACGTGACTTATGAATATACTTTATAGATGCGCTCCATACATTATTCATAAAGCAACGATAAAAATTTGTCAAATTATTTAATACCAATAAATTCATTGAATTAATAGTATATACGATTAGCGTATTATTTACAATAGATTTAATATATACAAATCCATCTATATCCTTTTTTTTTTATTTTTATTTCAATTACATTCGCAAATGTAACTTTCTTCGATTCAAAATCTCCGTCACTGACAAATCTTGCGCAATGCAGTAACAACAGTAGCAGCCAGTAGTAGTAGTAAGAAGACTAAATCGTATACATACAGAAGCCTATAGCTTTTTCGACAGATTCGTTTCTCAGTCATTATTTTTTTTTTTTTCACTGCCACAAACTTGAGGTGTTAAACTATAGCTCGGCTTGTATAGCATTATGTAAATAAAAGCTAAGTTCTCTCTCGCGCGCTCGAGTAGTAGGTATACCTATACATGTATATCTCTCAACACATTACGGTAGTTGCATGAATTAGTTATGTGTGTACATATTATACTGGATAAGTTAAGTTTTAAGGTGAATTGATCGGGAGAGCGAATGTGTATAGGGAAACTTTCTCGCGAGTTTGCTTCTTTTAAAAATACTAAAAGTTTGAAGAAAAAAAAATGAAGAAAGAAAGAAAGAAAAAAAGATAGTTTAACGGGTGCTTAAAGATTATGTATGGTGTTTTTGGTGAGAACTTTTTAAGAAGAACTTTTGGGTATATCTACAGAGGAAAAAGTGCAAACTAATTATAATTCTTTTTTTTTAACTTCTTTTGTTAAACCTCTAAGTGTGTAGATATATAGAGAATATCGGTAAATAGATAATATAGTAAAAAAGTTTTTTCTCTTTTTCTAGAAATATTTTTTAAAATAAACTATGACAGAGATTTGCGTAAGTGTACTTGTCCTCAATATTGAAAAGCTAACAAAAGTTAACAGCTCGCTAAAGAACAACGACACACACTCACAAAAGAAAAGCGCTAAGAGATCGAGTGTAATTATGAGGGTCTCTCATATACTATAGTGAAACTTAAATTCAAACTCGTCGGAAAAAAAAAAGAAAAAGTAATTGTAAGCAGTGCAAGTCAAATACACATATAGAAAAAGGTTTATACGTAACCCATATGAATATAGCGTTAAATAGTCAATAAACAAATTGTAAAAAAAAAACAAATGTAGAAATAAGATTTGTACGAATATTGGCAAATCAATAACAAGAAAAAGAAAGAAAGAAAAAAGTTGAATGCACAAATCATTTTCAACATGCTAGTGTGTGTGTGTGTGTGTAACCTTTTCGCAAAATCCATCGGTCATCGATTTTAATTACCTATTAATTGCTTACATTAGAATAACTTAACCGTTCGTTCTTATAAAGTATCTCTTTCAAGCCTTTTATATAAGTATATACGTGGGTTGCCAAAGGTAATAAGAAAAATATACCTATAGTTATAGAAATAGGGTGTTAGAGGAGGGGGGGGGGGGAGATACCGCTTGACAACAATGACTTGAAAGCCATTTAATCAGATAAGCTTTTATAAATACTTATATATACTTGCAAGGCCGGTTATAGACTGCTATATGTACAGTGGCAGTTATTAGGCGCGAAATAGCTGCAGGGCGCGAACGTTACAGTAAAGACCGCAGCAGGGGGGGGGGGGAGTTAAGCCGTGGTAAGAGCCCCCTTGCTATCTTGAATATGCGGAAAAGGTATATATACAGCGCGTAAATGATAAAAAAGAAGAAGAAGAAAAGCTAAGAGGTGAGAAAAGAGGTATAAGGAGGAGGCATATTTTCTTACTCTCTTGTTACACTAAAGGACTAACTGTTCGTATAGAGGCTATTTATATAGGGCCGCTACCAATCACCACTACTAGCTCAACAGAGAGCACCTTAGAGTATTCAGATAAAATCGTGACTCGGCACCTATACATATATCCATCCATCCTACCCCTTCTATCTTTCCCTCTCTTTCGTCTCCCAAGAAATATCATTAAAATAATGGCGATGGATTAAAAAAGAAGAGGGGGTAAGGGGAAGTTGGTTGGGTGTTAGAGGCAAGAAAAGGACAACTCTATCTCTTTCGTACAGACTTCTTACGTATTTTCACTTCAAAGTCATGAAGACTGACTTGTACGGGTTACATATAGGGATACACCGGTAATCAAGGGCCATTGTTTAGCGCCTGCAAGAGAAAGAAGGAGAATGGAGGGTTAGAGGTAAGGTAAAAAGAGCTATCTATCGCGTTGCAGTATAGTAGCTGCAGAAGCAGTAAGATTCAGCAGTAGTTGTAGTAGTAGTAGTAGTAGTTGTATGCAGTCAAAAAGTATAGGTATATATAAGCTCTAGCGGTGATCAATCCTTCATCGGTCTGGTTTAGAGCTTGGCGTTCTCGCTTGGCAGCACAGGAGAGCGAGTAGAGGAAGAGAGGGATAGAAGGAGGCTGTGATACAGCAGCAGCAGGGCGCGTGTTTTGCTGAGAGCGTGGGATCAAATCGACCGGAATCATCGCGGACTCTCCGTACTGCTGTTGCTGCTGCTATGGCTTTCTCCTCTTCTATCTATATATGTATCCTCTCCCCACATACATACATACACACACTCAGTTACATGTATGTATGACTTATACCCTCTCTACTCTTTCATGATCCGCTTCTCTTTATACGTGTGTATGTGATTGTATATGTGATATATGCCAAAGCTTACTCTCTTCCTCCGATCTTCTATGTGTACTTTAGCCTTGAGCATATTCATCCTGCCATATAGAGATATGTATATAGATACTTCTAAAGATGTATGATGAAGTTACGCGCTATCATCGCCCAGTCTTATTATCTTTCACTCTTTTAATATTCATCTTTTTCTTCTTCCTCATAATAATACAAATACCATTTCATAACTCGTTAGCATTTCGTCGTTCACATGCCATATTTGCCGTTTTGCTGCTATTGATACTGTATGCAGACTTACCGATCAACTTCTTATAGTATTTGCGAAAAAAAAAAAAATAAAATAAAGAAAAATTTAAAAAAAGCCCAAGTGTAGCCGGGGTTAAGTAAGCCGCATTTTTTTTCGGTTAAGAAACGAAGAAAAGACCTGAGGTAAAGTATAAGACGAATGTAGCAGCAAAATCATCGCTTTGGAAACGAAATGAAAAAAAAAAAAAAAAATAGAATAAGAGTGAAAAAAAATAGTCTCACAGGTCTCTACGTGTATATGTATATACATGTGTGATGTGCTGGAGGTTAAAAGTCTCCTCCCGTATAACTTTTGCACTGCCTGCTTCGTTTCTATATGTACACACAACTACTCTCTTGCTCGTCCTCTTGAGACCTACCGCTGAAATAAAACAAGATCGCGAAAGAGAGAAGAGTTGGGAAGGATAAAAAGAAAGAAAAAGAGGTGAGGAAGAGAGGAAAGGATGGGAGGAGGGCCTCAGGGAGACCCTAAATCCGTTCTTCTCTCTCTCTCTCTCTCTCTCTCTCTCTCTCATCTCGCATAGAAACTGGTCTGACTGGTATATATACTCTGTAAAAGGTGCACACACACACTCAAGTCTTTCTCTCTAGCTAAAATCAACTTGGCAGCGAAGAATCCCACCGTCCTCACACATGTATATAGGTACTCCCCCACCCGATGAGGAGACTCCTTCTCCTTACAGTCTGCCACCAAACCTGAATTGCAAAGGTTCTCAAGCACAACCCTATACTCTTTCTTCATCTTCTTCTTCTTCTTCTTCTTCTTCTACTTTGTCTTCTTTCATTTGCCTCGGCATCTATAATCCTTTTTGACCTTTTGCTATTCTCACTCATTTTGTTAAAATTTTCTCTCTTCGCTCTTTAATTTAAATCTGAATTTTCTTAAAACTTGTTGAATTTTCTTGTTTGCATGGGTTAAATGAAAATTTTTTATTGTTTTGTAAGTAATTAGATTGCTGAAAATAGCTAACTTTCATTAATGAAATGTTAATATTATTTTTTATGAATTTTATAGGTCAAACTTTGCCTATAAAAAAAAGTAAAATTGTATTATGTTGATAAGAGTAATTAAAAAAAAAAACTTATAAATTTTAATTATGAAATAATTTATTACAATTAACCTGATAATTAAGTAAATATTTTATTGACATTTTCATTAATAATTTATATAAGTTATATGTAAATTATACAAATATACTATAACTGTAAACATAACTGTAAAAACAATGTAATAAAATGTAAATAAGAATTACTTGAAAATTACTTCGTATCCGTAGAACTATTTATTAAAACTCGAAAGTATATCTCTGATGAGATAGTCGTTCTTTCATGAATTACAGTAATTTTAATAAATATAATGTAATGGTGAATTTTTTTTAAAAGAAATATATGTTTTGGTTATTATTATGTTGGCATATTCATTTGTGTGTTTAATTGGTTCAGTAAAATTATTAAAATTATATCAGCACACGCAATAATAAATATAATACTTTTAAAAATATCAACATAATTTTATCATAAATCAGCATATTTTACTTTCATTTAAATGTATCGATCTGTTCCAATATATTTAATTATCTCTTTAATTTTAATGAAAATACAATGTTTTAGTACAAGTTCAGTACACATTAATGAAAACTTACATAAAACAACTTCTGTCTTATATTTAAATAGTTTTAATATTCAAAAAAACATAACTGATTTTCTTTGAGTTAACTCAAAGAAAATCGCTAAAAACGTGACTGAACAAACATACAAAGAAATCCAATATTTTTATCGAATTCAGCATTTAAAAAAAATGGGAAAAATTGAAAAGAACACATATCAATGTCATTGAAGAAATAATAAAACAGAGCAGTCGGTCGATACATAGGTATCCATTATAACTTGCTCAGCATAATTTTTTTTTTATTTTCTTTCTCAAAGACTCAAAGTTGAATTTCCACTCGGCACACATTCTCATACCCATCCTCCAACAAAACTTAAACACACACGTACACACACATACAAAAATTTGATCTCTTTTCTTAAAGCTGAACCAGCAAAAAAATCCTTGAAATACACTCTCTCTCACTCTCTCTCTCTCTCTCTCTCTCTCTCTCTCTCTCTATATATATATATATATATATATATATATGTA
>JAPYZE010002378.1:0-18203 GCA_030522805.1 Leptomastidea abnormis
GGATATTTTCAAAAATGACTCGATACTCCGATACTCGGAAAAAAAGTATCGAATGATTTTCGAGTACTCGAGTAGAATCGCACCTCCCTAGTATAGAGATCATGATTTGTCTCTCTCTCTCTCTCTCTTTCTCTTCTCTCGTTTAAGCAGTGCTCGATGAATACATATATACACGCGCATCGCGAGGCTTTCATATCGGCTTATTAACACGTAGGTGAGTCGACGCGGTCTATGAAACGATATGGTATACATATACACACTTCTCATATTGCTTATGATCTATATACCTTTCTCTCTCTTATCCGTCATTATAATATGTGCGCGTTTGCATCCCCGGAAGTATAGGTACATAAATAACGGGATTTTTCATCGTGAAAGCCTATCCTGATTAATGTTATTGTTACCATGTTTATTGGTATATATGGTTAAAAGGAAATTCAGGATTTAAGTTTACGAAAGAGATGCAAAGAGAATAATACAGAGTACGAGAGAATAAACAGACCTTCCGTGACTGAGACTCTCATACTTGACTTTGGTGTATAAATGTATATCGTTTGAGAGAAAAAAAAGGAAGTTGAAAAAAGATCGACGTTGGGGAGAGAGAGAAAGAGAGTGAGAAAAAGAAAAAGAGGTGCGCACGAGTGGCCAATTTTCATTTGAATGTACTTATATATCGCTCTCCAAAGGTACTTTCTCGTTTTGGTACAACTATAAAACTGCCTTGAGACTTCATCGAGAGACTTCTCTCTCTCTTTTTCTCTCTCCGTATACCAAACTCACGATCAATTTCCTTACGAACACAAACTGTACTGAATTGTATGTATGTATGTATGTGTATGTGTACTAGACTGCCAAGAAAAGGACCAAAGTACTCAGGCACAGATTCACGACGTAAAAGAGAGAAGAGAGAGAGAGAGTATTAACGGAGCTCGTGGGTGCAAAGTGCCGACGCTCACGAAAGAGCTTTCTACGCGTATACGAGAAAAGAGAGGAAGAGAGAGGGATTGCAGCAAAAGTACACAGCATCAGCATCAGTGAGTATGTATATAGCAAACGCCGCTATGGAACCATGCGCGCATTCCGATTCCCTATATACACCCCGGCGTGAAATTAATTACCAGGCTCGGTTAATTATGTGACATTTATCTCCACGCTACATCTACCCAGAAATCTTGGGAGTACGGACGACACACGTGGAATTTTAGTGGAGAGAAGAACGAATGGCAGAAGAAGAAGAAGAGGAGGAGAGGTTATACACCGTCGTCGTCGTCGTCGCTGCCGGCAGAGATTGGCTTTTCGTTATTGCAGCAGCAGCTTCTTCGTCTTTTTCTCTTTCTTCTTCCATCCTTTGGATGCGATGTTCGCTTATTTGGCGCGCTTTTAAAATCTTGCGCGAGAAAAGGAGAGAGAGAGAGAGAAAGAGTAAATGCTTTTTGTGCTTACTAATTGCGTTACACGCGCAAAGAAAGAGAGAAAGAGAGAGAAATGCTTTTCCTATATCCCTCTTTCACGTCATTCTATACTGAACAGAAAGGAGAATCGACTGATCGTTTCTTCTTGTTCGTCTTATATACGAAAGACACGCGCGAATATTTCGTTCGTTCGTTCGTTCATTTCGTCGGTCTCCTCTTTTTTACTTCATTCGATATTGCCAAAGTGCCGTGTGATTTTTCAAGTGATCGTAATTTCGAAGCCACTTTCTTTCTTTCATTTCTTCACTTTTTATCTCGTTTTTTTTTTTTTTAAATGAAAATTGCGGCAATTTTGCTGATCTCGTTTGTTAGAATAACATTCAAGTTTGAGTGGTTGAGAAGCACTTATGATAACAAGACCAGTTACATTTATTATTTTGTAATTTTTTTTTTTTACTTTTTAATTTTTTTTTGTTGTTGTGGTAATTTGGGTATTTGTAATTTTCTTGATTCTTGTTCATTTAAATTTTACGAGCAAGAGGTGATCAGACTTGATCTTTTTTTACCACTCAGAAAAAAAAAGTAATTTGAAGCACATGCAAAATTACTCCATTTAATTATGTATCGTTTATTTTTTTTTTTTTTTTTTTTATTTTCAATTTTTTAATATTAAGTAAACCACAAAATAAGAATAAAGAAATATAAGCATAAGAAAAAACATTTGAAAAATACGTGGGCAATAAAATATAAATTAAAAAACAAAAAAAAATACACTTTACGCGGAAATGCGTAATAAATTGCATGGGATTACCTGCTTAGAGAGGGAGAGAGAAAGAAAAAGAGAAAAAGCTTTCGAGTGCCATTTTAAAAGCGTTGAAAATTTGAAAAATGCAGGATGCATTACGAAATAATTAATTCGTTCCTTCTATTTGCCTTCACCGTTTTCTCTACTTCTCCTCCACCTTTTTCTTCTCTCCACCAAGTCCCATCTGGCTTACGAGCGCGTGCTTTTAAAAACCTCGTCTCTCTCTCTCTTTCTCTCTGTATGCACGCGCGGAAGCTTTTTTTCCCGTTGCTAATTGCGCGACCTCCTCCTCCACCTCCTCTTCTTCTTCTTCTTCTTCTTTACCACTACGTGCGTTCACGCGCGCGTTCTAAGCTTTAAAGCAGACAAGCAATAACGCGTTCGCCTACGAGGCACACTTATCTTTTTTTTTTTATTTTATTCTTCTTTTTTTCTTATATTTATATTAAAAGCCGTAAAACTAAAATTTATCGACGCTCAGCTTTTTTATGAAACGCGTATTTTTACAGTTTAGGAAGGTCGATGTCGCGTATTCGGTATTATTAAATAAAAATAACAAAAAAATAGACGGGAGAAAATTAATGAAAATAACCGTACTTAGTAAGACACGCCTCTGAAAATACCACGTCTCCGAGCGTGGCATATATACAAACAGAGTTCGCGCATATAATCGTAAATTTGTTTACGTCGCGCAAACGCAGTCGTTAGTTAGTTGCAACGTATAGATATATGGAGAAGCTTGTGCTATCAAAAACTACACTGCACAGTGACACACTGTCACACTGCATTTCCGGTTTGCTCCTCGTATTACACGCAAAAGCTCTCGTTTTTGCTAAAAATACCAAAATTAAAAGTCGCGAGCCCATCGCTTATGTTTATTTTTTTTCTCGCAACATACAAATACATAAAAAATAAAAATAAATAAAAAAAAGATGGAGAAGAAGAAAATATCAGAGAGTGCTTTTTACGAAAATGTATTTCTCAGAATCTCAGCTTGTGCAATGATATAAAAGAGAGACGATGTCGCGCTTGATTGTTCTGTGTGTGTTTGTCACCGAGTGTGCAAGCTCGTAAGCACAGTTGTTATATATAAGAGTAGCAGCAAAGCGCGTGTTCCGGAAAAGACTTGTCTCAGAGAGACAGAGAATGAGGAAAGTTTCGGATACTCGAAAAAAAGTGAGAAACTCGGGCGAGAGTTAAAAAAAAAGAAAAAGTTAACGTGTGTCAGTAGCTCGAGAAAAAAAAAGTCGAGCATTTGAGTACATTAGTGTGAGTATATAACGTATGTGTGTATGTATGTGTGTGTCAACAACTGCAACTTTTGCTTTCGTTTTCACGCTTGGTCTTGCGAACAATCGAGCTGTTTAACAAGAGAAAAACTGGAGGTGGATATTTTATTGAGTGTGTGTGTGTGTGGTATGGTACTTCTTTGTTTTGGTAAAATACACGCGAGTGAGGATGAAAGATCGCGTACCCGAGATCATGATACAACCAAGGAGATATTTTTTTTACATTGTTTCTTAGCTGGTATACACAGCTACCCATTTTGTTAAACCAATTTCACTGTTACTCCGATGCAGCAGCAGAAATAAAACAAGCGCAAAGTAGCCTACAGCAGCGTTTCAAATCACAAAATCACTGCTTATCGAAAGCTAATCGAGGTCGCGAAATACAGAGACTTACTCTCTTTCAAAAAACCAAGGAAAGATTCGTGCCGAAAAAGAGTTGCACATATACTGCAACTTTAAACGATCTCTCTCAACCTGGTCCCTCTCGTTATTCTCCAATCTTACTTAACCAATCTTTCTCTCCTTTCTTCTTCTTCTTCTTCTTCTCGAAATTCACCTTGATCGTATAGAGGAGGAGTGCACATGTACAAATGACACATTAAGCGACTACACGTTTATTTTTGGGGGGGGGGGGGAGGAGGGAGAGGTTCACCATTTACGACTTTCTACCGCCAACGCGTGTGTGTGTGTGTGTATATATTGTATTATATAGTCTTCTTTGACTGCCTGACTACAGGCTATTATCTGAGAATATTGCTGCTAACGCGCTGCATGTAACCCACTTTGAGGTAACCGCTTATACTCGCGAGTTCAGGCGATATATATTCGCGATATATATGTATACTTGGTGGAATATGCCTATTATCTATATAGGCATTGTGGGTATATTATACCGGTTTTTGCTATCTTATAGATAGATATTCTTGCTGGTGAAAATTGAAGATCGGTTTTATGTTGACTTTCGCTTGAGGTTATATGTCTAAGCTACTATTTCTTTTGACCTACTTATTTTTTTTTAAGTTGATGTTGGTTTTTTTCAAGTTAATGATTAATTTTAAGTTTAATTAGTTCTGAAATTACTTGTATATGTATGAAAATTAAATGGAAAATTAATACGTATAAGATTTGTTTGATGTATAATATAAATATTATTATTTTAAAGATGGTAATAATTTGAGATTAGCATATGAAGTGTTATTAAAGAGTAAATTTACTATTGTTTCTCAAGAGAATTATCAAGATTTAGCGGAAGAGAAAAACATATTATTTTTTTACTATCCTGTATGAATGGAAACAATAAATTTTCGATATCAAAGTTTTTTCTCCATTTGTATAATCTCATCATCATCAATTTGCTTTGATTGCATTTTGTAAAAGATTTAGCGAGACATAATAATAAAAAAAGCTCACGATATAATCAGTATACAATTTTTTTACTCTACAAAATGACAATTTTCTTCGTTCTTTAATCTTCCGTGATTGCGTATAATACAGAAAATAAAAAGAAAAATACATTACGCCAGAAGCGGAAAGCAATCGCGGAATAAGAAACTTGAAATGCGAGCGCATTAAGAGATACACGAGAGTGTATATATATATACATACGCGCCCACGCGAAAGAGCGAGAAAAAAAAGACGACACATAGGAGGGTGTAAAAAAAGGGAAGAGTCAAAACCGAGATCACGAGTAAATTGTCCTTATCGAGATTTTACGCGTCGATATAAATACAATGTATTTTAGCCGGGAGGTAAGATTATCGCGCGCAAGTTTAAGGTAAAAACATTTCTTCCTGTGGGAATAAATATATATAAGAACACACACGCACTGTTACGTATATATATCGAGGAATACACTTCCTAATCTCCCGCACGCGTAAAAGCAAAACGAAAGCAATTTTGGTAATACGTAATCCTACATCCCCCCCAGCTCTTTTTCCTACTTATACCCCTCCTGAATAAGTCTATATGCATATATATACAAGAGAACGTATTTGTATGTAAAAACAGTTGAGTAAGTGCCGAGCCAGACGGAACATCGGAGAAAAAAAAAGGAAAAAAGCAAAAATAGTCTAAGCAGGGTTAGAAGAGCGGTAAGCGTATACACAGAAGCTTGAAGGTTACAAAGAGGAGGAGTAGGTGTAGGTGGGAGAGAGAGATAAAAGGGGATACGAAACGATCCGTAACCGCTTCGATATCCACCACCTGATATCCTTTCGCGCTACACACAAAGACTAGAGAGAGAGAGAGAGAAAGCAAAATGTTCTTATATGTATATGTACCCCCGAAATTTCACCTATGCCAAAGAAGAAGGGAGTTAGAGGAAGATAGAATGACGAGAGGAGGAAGGATAAAGGGGATGAATACGCGGAAAATCGAATGGGGATGTGTGTATGTATATAGTATATAAGATATAGGAGAAACCGAGCGAGAAATGGCTGCTAGTGGATGCTGCTTCTAATACCCAAGAGAGCCAGTGCGCAATACACTTTGGCAAAAAGCAGAGAGGCGGAGTTTAGACGGGGACAGATGGACGGGTGGTGGATATATAAGAAGACGAGGAGTTGGTATGGTAGTGGTGTTGGTGGTGAAGGAGTAAGGTATAGAGAAGGAGGAGGAGCTGATGTGTACGAAACAGGTGTGACTGCTGCTATATACTGCTGAATATATTAAGGAGTAAGATGTATTTCTCCTCTGTCTGTGTATTTATGTTTTGTTTTTCTTTCTTTTTTTTTACGATTGATAAATATTTACAGAGTAAGTGTATACTTGTTTCTTGATCTTAAAGTTCTTGGTTTTGTTGTTGGGTTTTTTTTGTGTGTGTATGTGTGTGTGTGTGTGTGTGTGTGTGTGTGTGTGTTTCGTTTTAAAGTGCTTTTAATTATTTAGCAGGTCTACAACGAGGTAAAATAAAACATTTAAACTGAATTACGTTGTTTCTTTTTTTTTTATTCTTTCATCTCTTGTAGTCATAACAATAAAAGAAGATCTTTTGATGAAAATTAAAAACACTTTATTTAAAATTTTTAAAAATAACAATTTCCGTTTCACCCCTCTTTTTTTTTTTGAAAAAAACTATTACGCGATACTAAATCATCAAAGTAATTGCTCAAATACGCCCAACAAATAAATTTCTAACTACAGACAAAAAAAAAAAAATAAAAGTGAAAAAAAAAGAAATAACATAGAACTCATGCCACATCAACCCATAAATATTAAAAAGCAAAAAAAAAAAATAACCTTATGGCATTTGTACCCGTCGTCTGTACACAGGATAAACCGCTGTGAAATGCACGTAAACCGCGTCGACTAAGAGTGAAATAAAAAAAAAAAAAATAAAAGAAAGAAAGAGAACCACATTGGCTCGCGAGAGAACGTCGCACGCGCGTCGACAAGGGAACCTTAAAAAAAAATGTAGGGTCGAAGCATTTTTCGTTTCTCCCTTTTTTTTCCTTCTCCCTTCTTCTTTTGGGGAGTTTATCCGTATGCTAAGGTAGGAAAGAGAAAAAGGGGTGACAGAAAAAGAGTTTTAGGGCGGGTATACGCGAGTCTAGAGAAAGAGAGAGAAAGAGCGACCAATGCATTTGAAGAGAAAGAAGGTGAATGGGAAGGGGGTAAATAGAGCCCCTCTAGGCTTGTATGAAAAAGGAAGAAAGAAAAGAAGAGAGGGTGATTGTATATGTATATGTATATACTTACCATGGGGATGTGAGGGAAAGAAAAAAAAAGCCGAGTAGTGGGTTAATGAAGATGAACAACGCGAGCTTTGGGATGCGAATTTCCAATGCAAACTTGAAACAGTGAAGAGAGAACTGTGGGATTAGACTGAAAAGAGTAGTGTACGCGAAATTTATCTTTGTTTGGTGTATCCAGAAGGTTGGAGAGAAATAAGGTTAATTGCCTTTTGATAATAGTGGGTGTTAGAGGAGTAGGTTACTTTTTTTTCTCTCTCTCTCTCTTGGGTTTTGTAAGTGTGAGGAGATGAGGTAATTGATAGAGAACGACTTGGGTATATATTACGAAGGCGCGAATTCAGATGGATGTTTTTTTTATATGTATGGAGGGTTGTATAAACATTTGCGATTGAGTGTATACGTTAGATTTAGATCTGATGTATTTGTAAGGATTAAGTAGATAATTTAAAAAAATGGAGGCTTGTGTTTTAGATAAATTTGATTTAATTATTTACGAGTACTGTAATGACTTTTTTTATGAGATGATGAAATAAAATTGTAAGATTTGACAAAAATACAATTGATTCGATCGTAAATTTAAATTACTAATTTAACTATTTTATTATTAGGACATCTTTTATAAGAATTACCCACTAATACCATAAACCTGACTTAAATTCTGAAATAAAGTATACAATATGACGACACACACAAAAAAGCAGAGAAAGCAACCTATACGACCCCATCAAACCGCTCATAAGAGACTCAACAACAACCAAGCCAAGGCAATTAACGGCCACAAACTCCGTGGCTTGAAAACAAAGCCATAGTCTCCCGCGAAAATTTAACCAACATCCCCAGAGCTAATGCAGTTGTCAGCGTCATGCATGCGTATATATAATATACACTGTGTTATATATTCACGCTTCTTCTTCTTCTTTACCAAAATTCTACTCGCGAATACACACATATTTAAACAAACGTATGTCAACGTTGGGAACGGAGTCTAATGCCTGACGGCTATTCGAGCTGAAGCTCGTTAGTTCAACGTTTTATGCGTGTGTGTGTATGTGTGTGTCTCTTTCTCTCGTTATTTTCAACTACGTTTTTTGGATGATTGACGCAGGGTTAGCTATAAGTATTTCTATAATAAATGTGGAAGAAGGAGTGACTCTCGTATATTAAAAACTAAAAATATGTTTAGATTTTTTTTATATTCTTATAACTGCGTGTGACAATTTATATAATTTGTAGATGGTAAAACATAAAATTATATAAGAGTAAAAAAAAAGCATTTGTCGGTATAGAGAATATTAAAGACCGTTCGTTTCTCTCTTTTTTTTTTTTACAACGTGGTTTATATCGTACAATGAGTTTTTAAGCGTTTCATTTAACCAACGTGGTTTCAGAGCAGCAACAGTATTATATACACAGGAATTTATAGCGTCACAAAGCTGGCGTTAAAACGTTCTTCGGGACTGAAGCCAAAAAAAAAAGTCACTAAAAGAAGTCACGCCGTCACCTCTTTGGTATATATTCATTTGAAAAAGCTAAAGCAAAAAAAAAAAAATTAAAAGACTTCGACACGCCCCTTAAAATACCAGTGAATCAAAAAAAAAAAAATTAATTTCTCCTTTCCCCTTCTCGATCTAAAGCTACAGGAAACTCCCTTTCGCAGCCCTATACTATAAGTTCGTTATTGTAGCACCTGCACGCATATAAGTTCTTTGGTCCTTGAGGGTTCGCGGTTTTCGAATGTCGTAGCTTAAAAGCCATAGCTTGTGTAGCCTGCATGTGGCAAGGTGTGTTCTTGAAGTGCAGTGTGCTTAAAGTCGCGCGTGGTATGCGGTCTCTCTCTCTCTCTCTCTCTCTCTCTCTCTCTCTCTCGGTGGGTTTCTTGGTTCGCCAAGCAGCGTGTGAAATTCCGTTGTGACAAAGACCATGTAAAGGTAGTTTGACTTTGGTGTGTGTAGTTATTTTGCTAAGTGATAGAAGTATTTGATTTTCGTGGCTTTTATGGTTTGATGAGGTTGTGATGATGTGTTATTTTGTGTATGAAAATTATTAATTATTAAATTTATTTATGTATTTTGACTTACTACTGTGGATATCGAGTGAAATAGAAGAAAAACAGGATCAGTCATAATCAAAGTAGCTTACCTGAAAACAAAAAGAAATAAATTTTATAAGTATAAGAATTTTTTAAATTTACATCATTAAATAATTAATAGTAATAAAAATAATGATATTATTCTAGAGTAATAAAAAATTTTTTTGGACCCACGTAATAATAATAAAAAATAAAAATAAATAAACAAAAGCTTACTACAGCTTACATCTAAATCTCCTACTCATTCTTTTTTTATTTCCCCCCCCCCCATTTAACAAGCTTTAAATTTTTTAACATTCCCAAAAGAATCAAACTAATCCATCCCTAAACACTCCACTATACTATCCCGTCAAAACAGTAAATCATCCCTAGGACGTAAACACGAACTAACACACATACACAAACGCATCAACCATCATCTTCATCACAATGCTTTCGAGGCAAATACAAGTATAACCAGTCGTATATATAGCTTATATACCTACAAGTCATATACAGTGCAGCTCGATGAAGCCGTAAAAGCAGTCGAGCAAGCAGGAGGCATACAGCACACAAGGGCAGTATTCTTTTCCTCGACACATTAAGGGCCTACAGGGCAGAGAAATACTCCTCCTCTCTTGAGTGCACACACATACATACATACATACTCGCTTACCCAAAGCGTGACGCGGTGGTTTATGGTTCCCTGGGCCAAGGGTCAAGGGCAGGGTGTTCATTCTCTTTCTCTCTCTCTCTTTCTCTCTCTCTCTCTCTCTCTCTCTTATTCTCCCACCAGGGCGCCCTTAATCGCCGGACACACACACACACACACTGCCGCGGGAAATAATGAAGTCAGTTTTACGGTGCCCAGCGCGATAAAAACCCAAAGACATCATTAGCTCCGGCCGCAGTCACAGTCCTGGGTCGTTGGGTATAGGTTGGGAGTATATAGAAATGTGTGCGCTCTCTTTTATTCTTCTTTCTCTCTCTCTCTCTCTCTCTTTGAAAGTCGTTGGTCATGAAGCATCGAGAGAAAGAGGAGTAATAAGGCGCGAGAGTGCAGTCGTCGAAATGAGAGATCAAAAGGAACAAAAGACAAATATTTTATACACGAGTGCCATTACGAGTAAGAGAAAGAGATAGAGTAGGAGGGAACTCCAACGATGAGCGACGGCGGCCTGCTTCTTGGAAGATATTATTTTGCCGCGCAAATAGAAAATCAAGAAAAAGAGGATGGGGGAGGGGGGATTGGGGTTATAACCCTTGCTATATGTGTAGCTATAATGTATATAACTGAGCACAAGGAGAAGGAGGAGGAGAAAGGGTTAAGGAAAGAGAGAAGAAGCCGACGATAAATAAATATATATATACGCGAGCAAACGAATGAACGCGTGGGATATATACACATATACGAACATGACACGATGCAGCAGCATCAGCACACAGAACGATGAAGATGAGCTGTATGTATGTATGTATGGTTTTGCTTTTTCCGCGTTTCTATATTACCGTTCTCTCTCTTTCTCCCTTCGTCATCTGGCTTTTATTTTTCATTTTGAATCCGTACAGCAGTAGTTACTGATGCTTCTCTATACTATACTTTAAGGAGTGTTACGAGAGGCGTCTTGGTTATAAATCGTCATATGCATTTATAGAATTCACTAGAAGTCTCAAGCAATAAATTGATAATAACGTGCCCATAGTGTCATATCTTATGTATGTTACAGTGAATTTGAGAGATACTATGATGTTTTTTTTTTTCGTAGTTTAGGTGTCGAGAAATAAAAGATATGGGAAATGTCTTGGATGTGAAATGATGATTTTTCAAGTGTTCTTATTGTATTAATAAAAGACGGATAAAATTAGCATATTTTTATAGCGATAAAAAGATCGACGATGCTTTTATACACGAATTTTATATTAATACTCATTAAAATATAAACATCGTTTGGGATGAGACAACAATACTGTTAGATATTAAACGTCTCTCAAGAGAGTATATAAGTACAAGCTTTTAAAGTAATGACAAGAGAATAAGAGACCATCGGTTTCTCTTCATCTACGTTAAGTAGTGAAAAAGGGAGAGAAAAAAAGAAAGACATTAAACACGTATCACACACAGAAACACAAAAAAAAAAAGAAGAAGAAGAAGAAGAGGAGGAGGCAAGTTCGTAGTCTAACATTAACTTAAAAGATTATCTTCTCTCTCTCTATATACTCGTATCTACATTACCGAATCCTTCTCACTATTATACTCAAAGTACAGAGAGCAGGTTATTTCGACTGCAAGTAGTCATTTTCCATTTTTTTTTTTTTTTGTCCCAACGCACAATCCTCACCTTTTCATCTTCCCCTTATATATACTCCCACCTATACTCTTTATTACTTTTTTTTTTGTCTACAAACCAAAGAGGTACTTCGACACATACGTATATCAAGGTATATATCTTTTAAGTGAGATCAAGCCAAATGAAAAAGTACCTCAACCACAATGGAATATGACACTCGAAAATATATATATAGACGTTCTTGCGCGTTAAAAAATACAGAAAAAAAAGATAGAGAGAGAGAGAGAGAGTAGAACTGTAAAGTTGGCTTTTAGTATGTAAGTTAAAAGAGAGAGGGTTGGGGTGAGGGAGCAATAGCATTACAAGAGAGACAATTCGCTTTTAATGGACGCGTGCTCGGCACTTAAAAGATCGTGAATCTCACATTTAGCTCTCTCTTCTCTCTCATACTCGTTAAAACGATGGCGATAACGCGTCTCGTTGGATTTATAAATGGATGCGATTGCTTCTTCAGCATTTCTTTCTTTCTTTCTTTCTCTTTCGGCGTCTATCTTACATACTAGTGTTCTATATAATCTATATATACGCTTTTTGAACACTTTTTTTTTCTTCTTTTAATACATGTGTTACATAACTATCAGAAATAAAAAGAAAAACGAAAATCTGAGTAAAAAGCGTTACGCCGTAAAAGTGTCGTTTATAGTAAAAAGAAAAAAAAAAGAAAGAAAATGTTATTTTCCGCATCTACTTTGTTATAAAAAGTGTAGGGAGTGTGAGTGAGGGTGGCACGTGCGCGCGCGTTCTTTCGTGCTTTTACGATAAAATTGTACGATAGTAGTATTAGTAGTTGATAGTATTATAGTAAGAGTAGGTAGACGCCCTTTATTTTTCTTCTTCTTTTTTTTTTACAATCGACCTAAGTGTTTTCGATCCCTCTTTACCCTGCTAATTATACAAGTTTATTAGCTAGCCTTTTCTCTCTCTCTCTCTCTATTTCTCTCATCTTCTCTATCTATCTATATATATGCCATACGAGTTGATGTGAAAATGCTCTCAAGGTGCCGTTAGCGCGTCGTTTACTCTCCCACTCGAATGCGCGATCGTTTGGTGAAAAATAGACACGAGAGCAGCTCGCTTCCAGCCTGCCGCAAAAGAGTATGTGTATATATAGATATAACAGTGTGGTGCTGTAACATACACATAGGTACTCACCGTGAAGTACTTATCCGAGTGCTCTCATTAGTCGACACGATATAGCCGAGAGCTATATAGAAAGAAAGTTTGCCAAGCGATTGCACATCTAGAGAGTCGTAGAACGTTTTGATACTTGATTGGCGAACGTGTGAACTAACAAACACACATACATACACTCATATACACACATACGTGTAATATACCACCCACGTAGAGAGAAAGAGAGTGTCACGTTTTGTTTCTAAATGTCTTTTCAACTATTTAAAAATACTTTTTTTTTATTCGCGTATAGATTAAGAGTTCGTGTAATAACGACTTTTAAGTATCAGCTTTTATATCCATGAAATCTCAAATCAAAGACACACGTATACACATCAAAACTAATTTGTTAACTGGTCGAAATGGCATATTAGCTTTGAAAGCTTTTAAAAGAAAGTAGTCTTTGGAATTGCTTTTTCTTCTTCTTCTTCTGATGGACCATCTCACATCTTCACAGCATATATACAAAAGTAAGACGTTGTCAAAAGAAAAAAAAAAGAAAAAATATCTGGTGCTGCAAATCGAGTCGCAAAAAAAAAACTATCGCACAATCTCTTTTTTTCTCTTTCTTCATTTTAAGATCCCCTTTACCCCCTCTTCCCATCAAAATAGTTGTACAGATGAATCACTCGCTCTATATACGGACGACAACGAGTAGTACTGCAATAGCTCATCGCTCGCGTTCTTCTCTCTTGCAATGTCGAGGGTATAAGCGTTGATATTCTATATAGTACAAAGAAGATAGAAGAGGGCAGTGGATAGTGGTACCTTCTTTCTCTCTCTTTCTCTCTCTCGAGAAGGAGATTTTAAAGATCCCGCTGGCACTTCACGCGCTCTCCAAGAGCAAGCAAGAGCTCTGGGGGCCTCCAAAGAGAGTTAAGGAGAGAGAGAGCACTATACTATATACTATCTGTCAGATGACTTCCTTTTTCAAAGAGACGATAAAAGACTTCCTCATTATCCAATGGAGCTGTATGCGATGCCTTCTCCACCTACTATACCCTCCTCCTCTTCTTTCTTTCTTTCTCTTTCTCTCCCACTCTCTTTTAGTCTTCATTTCTTTCTCGCTCGCTTAGTCTTTTTCCTTCTGGCACCTTTCTCCTTCTTATTTCTGCCACCAGCTGTCATATTGCCTCTGTGTTTTTCTCGTTTGTTCGAACATAAATAAAGTGGTATGGGCCAAAACTCTCCATCTTTTACTTAAAACCATTTGTTTCTTTTCCCCTTCGAACTTTTTTTTTAATCGGTAAATCGATGGTTTTTCATTTTTCATTTGCTACTCGATATGGTGTACAACAGTACAACCTCGTTTCATTAAGTCGTAATCAAAGATAATATATCTTTTATTTTGTTGAGTGTTTCTTTCAAATGTTTTATAATCCGTCAACATTAACATTTTTATAGTATCTTCGATCACCTTACAAAATATCAGTTCACAGTTATACATATTAATATTCTCACATTAAGTATCCTTTAAAGAAAAAAAAAGCAGAGCGATGAAAAGAGTATAGAAACAAATCGTAAAAGAGCGTAATGTAAAAAAAAAATCGAGTTGCGTCCATTAGCACCATGAATCTTCTTATTTATCAAACACACATCTCTTGTGAAGAAAGGCATGCAAGAGAGAGAAAGAGAGAAAAAGAAAAAATAAAGATTCGCATCACTTATAATAAGAAGGCATAAAAATTACGTCATGCCCGTAAGGGGAAGAAAAAAGAAAAAGAAGATCGGGGTGGGTCAATCTCTCTCTCTCTCTCTATCTTTCTATCTCTCTTTCGGCCCCTAATTTATCTCTCTCCAGTTTCTTCTCTCTTTCTCTCATACCGCGGCGTGCGGGCCTTCTTTCTTTACTGCCCTCAGGCCAAAAGCAGCAGCAGCAGCAACTCGCTCATCGTCGTAGTAGTAGTAGTAGTAGTGATCGTACAACGCGTACATACATACATCTTCATCTCTTCTCTTTCTCTCTCATTCCATTTCCCTCCCGAGAAAGTCAAAGCAGCAGCAGCAGCTGTCGACGATACTACTACCACTCCACTACTATATATATACGAGACGACTTGTCGCTATGCTCACACTCAAAATGCTGACTTTTGGTCTCGGACGAACGCGTATACGAGGGCTATTTGAAAAAGGGCCTGTTTCCGCTTCTCTCAAGCTATATTATATGCTATATCTACAGTGAAAGGAAAGGAAAGACAAGTACGTGGACTTGCTCATTCCTCCTTATTCACTCTTTTTTTTATCTTTTCTTTTCCGATATACTCTTCTCTCTTTTTTTTTCTGAAAGGGGATGTAGCAGGGGTACTTGTTAACAAGTTTTCAGAAGAGAGAGAAAGAGAGGGTAAGAGAGAGAGAGAGAGAGTAAATTCTCCATTGCTACATAGAGTTGACGGCAGGAGTTTATATCGCGGTATATAGATATAATAAGTATACTTGTGTGTATGTGCCAAGTCACACGTGACGGCTGTCAGAACAGCCGCCTCTTATACAAGTCGATGATATACGACACTTCCGCGCGTAGTATATAGGACCATTGCTTTGCTATATATACAAACGTTTGAACGATATATATGCCCTCGAGTGTATTTTAAACTGTCTCTCTCTCTCTCTCTCTCTCTCTCTCTCTCTTGGGTTATACTTTTGAGTCTTTAAAATTATACACATCCCTTTGATTTTTCTCGCGTATCTGTATCTCTAGATTTCTCGTGTATGTGTATGTGTGTTATGTTCGCGAGAATGCCCAAGGTGATTTTATTATAGTCTTTCCTCTTGAACAGCTGCTTTAGCAATGCAAGAGGTTTAGAAATCGAGGATACATATTTACTTGTCATCGTCATAATCGTGAGGCTTGTCATCTTTTTTTTTGATTTTTTCAATGGGATTAAAATATTATAGAGAAAGAGAGAGAAAGAGAAAAGCTTATGTTATTATTATTTGACGTAGATATTTATAAAGTTGTTAATATTATATTATACTCGATCATCATCATCATCATCATCATCATCAGAAGTGGAAAAATATATATATACTGGAAATAATTTTCAATAGTCATTGGATATATGGAAATGGTTATATATACATCTTGAAACGGATAGTTCTCTCTTTCTTTTTCTACATAAACTTGTACAAGAGCAACAGTAGAAAAGGTGTTGACGTATAGAAAGAAAAAAAAATTAAAAAGAAAGCTTACTGAGAGAGCTTGACTCTTGGGTGTGTGTATGTATGTGATGGGTGTTATGTTAACGCGAGCATTATATAGTTGCGAAGGTATGAAAACAGCATTCCAAGGCTTCAACAACCTTTTCAAAAAAAAAAAAAAAAAAAAACATACATTGACGTTACTATGTATATGTATATGAACGGGAAAAATGAATCTGTTGTGCGTATATAATGTTGTGTTACACAACTTGGCATATAACGTCGTTCTTCCGCACCCAACAATACATTCCCGCAAGTGAAAGAAAGAAAAGAAAAAATAAATCCGGCATTTTTTAACGTTAAAATGTAACCTTACATGAACATAATACGGTTACAACACGCACCACCTACAAGTTTCCAAAAAAAAAGACAAAATAAAAAAGCTCATGATGAAAAAAATAAAGCTTACATATTACTTATTTACGCCACAACTCCTTTTTTTTACCTTCAGCAATAAAACAGCACATTAAAGCACACACAAAAAGCTCTAACACGAAAGCTTTACCCAAAAAAAAAAAAAAAAAAAACTCGGCAGCCAGCACATACAAACAAAAAAAAAAAAAGGAAAAAAAAAAAAAAAAAAAAAGGAAGAGGGGGCATGGATTCTCGCTACCAAAAGAAAAACATGTAAATGCACATCAACATATAAATATACGCGCGTATGCTGGGACAATGGAGTAAAAACGAAAGCAAAAGCATTCGAAGTCTGGAAAGAGGAGATACATACATACATATAGGTATATAACGTGTGCGTTGAGCGAAAAATGCTTCATTCGAGCGCAGAGGATCAAAGGTAGAATGGAAAGAGAAGAGAATCTCTTCTTTTTTTTTTTACAGGCGTGCAATGTCGCGCGATATTTACATATACATTTTTGCACTTACAGCTTTTTCCACGAGTCGTTTCATACAGACAGTGCTAGGGGCTCTTTTTCGTAACATAGGGGAGGGGAGGGGGTGTGTATAGCTAACATTACATACTCGCGATGAAAGAGAGAGAGAGAGCTTAACATTCGCGGCCGTTACGTGTCATTGCTCGCGACTCGTGTGCCGGAGGCGGAAGCAAGTACGGAAGGACGAGGAAGAGAGAGAGAGAGAGAGAGAGAGAGAGAGAGAGAGAGGAAAGAGGAGGCGGGGGAAGGGTAGATTGGTGGACATGATTAAACGGATACGTGTTGTGGGAGAGCTGAAAGGCCGCACTGTTGGGAATTAACGATTGATTGTTGGCCGGATATCGACTCGCGTTCTCTCTTACTCTCTCTCATTGCTGCGCTGCTACTGGATATGGCTTGCGTTTGCGATGAATAAATATCGAGATATGTATACGTGTATAAAGAGAAGAGACCTATTGATGCTTTCTCTGTGATCCTATATCGAATTTGCGGTGGAATTTGGTCGCGATAACGGTTATATACGTATAGTTGAGTTATATGTAGTGAATATAAGTGCGCTTGTGTTTTATAGCTATATGTGGATTTTTCTTTTTTTTTTTTTTTTAAAGGTGTGTTAATAGGGGAATGATTAAAATTGAAATTGAATTTTGAATAATGAGTGTGTAGGTATGCTTGAGAGATTTTTGTGTTATTGTATTTTGAGAGTTGAGTTAAGAAAATAACTGTATAACTGTAATCGTTTAGAAAAGAAGGAAAAGTAAATATACAAAGAAGATGAATTAATATTATTTTGATAAATATAATTGTGATAAAGAACAATGAATCTATTTTTTAATTAAATTAACATAAAAATTTAGGGTTTAATATTTTTAATAAAAAAAATAAAAATAATGTATAATCTAAAATTATAATTCTAATAATAAAACTCCTATACGCTATTAATGTCATCACAGAATATCACAACGCATTTATCAAACAAGAAAAAAAACTTCAGTATCACTTTACTCAGTAATAAACAAAACCAA
The DNA here is from genome assembly GCA_030522805.1 of Leptomastidea abnormis. Taxonomy (NCBI): domain Eukaryota; kingdom Metazoa; phylum Arthropoda; class Insecta; order Hymenoptera; family Encyrtidae; genus Leptomastidea; species Leptomastidea abnormis. Next base: position 17,901 of record JAPYZE010002378.1, read on the forward strand.
TTTCCTCGAATATAACCACGAAACTCCGAAAATAAAAAGGGGAAGAAGAAAAAATAATTATCCGAAATCCCTGTACCTTCTCAGCAACACGTAAGCATTTTTTTTTCTTCCTCACTCTCTTGTGTCCCTTTCTTTCTCTCAAAAGCTTTCTTCTTCTTCTTCTTCTTCTTCTTGGCAAGGGTGATTAGTGCCTCGTAAATCTCATTTCGCGAATTTTCTAACTCGTATATATATATATATGTATATATATATATATATATATATATATATATATATATATATATATATATATATATATGTCTG
>JAPYZE010002379.1:0-27671 GCA_030522805.1 Leptomastidea abnormis
TATATATATATATATATATATACGTATATGCATTAAATTGTCGAGTGTGCTAGGTGTATGTATATATATGTATGAAATGGGGTACGCGTAAGAAAAAATTTTTTTTTTCACGCGATTGAAGCCAACTGAGAGAGAATATGGGAATGTTTACTTTTTGAAATTATTATGTGGGTGGTATAATTACGTGATGCTTTGTTTTTATATACAAAGATGATTTTTATAGGATAATATATTATATATGTTATAATTTAAATATTTTAAAGAATCGATTTGTATTTTTTTTGTTATTGAGGTTTATAGTAATTAGAAAATAAAATATTGTTTATGTAATTTTAGGTATCCTACGTTAGATAATCATATTATGATATTGATTCAATTTCTTTCTTTTTTTTTCTTACACTTTAATTATTTTTCTCATTACGCGAGAGCTTATAAAACATATACCTATGCTAGAAATAAGGTTCAAGGTCTCGTCGAGATAAAAGCTAGAAGAAGAAAAAAAATTAAATTCTAAGTAATTCTTGACGTCCAATCGCTTGATCCTCATTAGACTAGTTTCTTTAAGAGCACTTACAGAAATTTTATTTTAAATTAATTACTAAAAATAAAAATAAAAAAATAAAAATTTATAAATTAAAAAAAAAAGGTATTATTTCATTAAAATTTTTAAATAATCCTTTGTTAAATCAAACCAAAAATCTTTAATTCTTTCTAAACTTAATTAACTTAACTCAAGTACACAACTATATTTATATACACGTAAAAGTATACACAAGTGAGTTCTAAATCACACAGCATCTGGTCACATAAAACAACGCATGTAGGTACGCAAAAAAAAAAAAAAAAAAAAAAAAAAAAAAATTAAAAGAAAAAAACAAAAAAAAAAAAAAAAAAAAAACCAACAAAAAATTAGGTCTAGTCACACAAACACATACATACCAAAAAAAAAGTATTCTATACAGCTAATCAGGCAATCGATCAGATTCTCTCTCTCTTTCTCTATGTACGCAATGTCTTGCTTTTCTATTGCGTGTTTATAAAGTATACGATAAAGATACATCGTTTTAGCGAACGAGAGTAATCACCTTTACGATTATACATACATAAATATACTTATACGCACCAAGTTTCTCTAGCTCGTTCGCGCATAAATATCCTCGAAGAGAGTAAGAATCTTGCATTCTAACACTACCATAGGTACATACGAGTCATTATAGAAAGTGAATTCGTTCCCGTACACATCCGCATCTCTTTTCTCATCCTCCTCTAGCATTACATCCAGCTATACCTACGTCGTTGCTTTGCAAAAGGCAGACGATCTGATTGTCCCGGGTTTCGAGAGACAAATCGTAGCGAGAAAGAAAAAAAGAAAAAAAAAGAAGAAAACCAAAGCTACTTTTATACGTAAACTAACGCGAGAATCTTTCTCTTTCTCTATCCTGAGCGCGTTGACTTTTTAAACTCGAGTGGTGCTTCTCTCTTACTACTCTCTAAGGATGGGTTTGCCCTCCGCGACATTCTCACGGAGAGCAACGGCGAGTAAGGAACAAATTTCAACGCCTTGAGAAAAAATAGAGGAAGAGAGAAACGCTTACTGAGATTACGATAGCTATAGGGTATGTTATATTATATATGTATGTGCAAATATATTCTTATATATTACTACTATTATAGTAGGTTCTGTAGCTTGATTAGCTAATTTTTTTTTTTTTTTTTTTTTTTTAAATTAATATCAATCTTGGATTTCCTTTTATGCCCAGTTTTATTTATTTATTATATTTTTGTCTTAGAGTCAGGATTAACAGTTGAAAAAAAATAAAACTTAATTCACAATAAAATTTTCAATTTCAAAATTAAAAAATACAGAAAAATCTTACTTGAAGCAGCAATACAAATATAACCCACTGATAATACTTGTGCTGTTTAACCAACGGATGCGGTCCATGTCCATGTACCTCAGTCTTTGAAACACCACTATTAGAAACACCAGGATATGGTATCGATCGTCCCAAGCTCATGTTAAACGCATAAACCATACTGTAAGTGGTGTGCAGCCAACAAAACGTCTCCAAAACAACTTTATCAACCGAACCAGCTGCTTCGCAATGTATCGGCGAGCCACTGATACTTTTACAAGCCAAGGTCAAACAGCCGGCAAGTAATAGGGCGACAGTTGCTCTATAATGTAAACGAAATATCAATGTATCCTCGGTAACTCGTTTGATGTTAAATAACGAGCGTATCGAGCCAAATACGTCGATCATTTTTAACATTATTGGCATGTTTAGGTCCAGGGCTACTTTATGGCCCTGGGCTCTTCTTCGACTTTTATAGATTTGAAACTATATTTTATACTTTGGAACTATTATTTGGTGTTACCGAATTTTCTCACAGTATTTCCGGGTAAGTATTAATTTTTCCGTTACTTCGTCTTCAAGTGATTTGCACTTCTGTAAATTCACGAGATCTAGATAGATCGTAAGATCCGATGGCAGATAATGACTTTTTAGCAACGATAACATCGTTTTCCTTCTCCACCTTCTCCTCCACCTTGGTACACTAGGCGTCAGAGCTTGACCCATTAAAAAGTAGAAAAAAAATAAATAAATATAGAAATAATAGAAAGTAAATTGAATATAAACTTGCACTTTATTATTCGATTAATCTTTTAACTTCTTGATATACACTTTGTGGTTGTATAAAATTTTCTTGAAAGATCTTGAACTTCGCGGTAAAAGACCTCCGCGAAGCTTCAAGTATTGATAATGATCTTCTGTCCATTTTAAGGAATACTTAAATATCTTCACTAAAACACTCATTTTCAAGTTTCTATTGTTGATGATGATGATAGTATTGCATCCAAGTAAGCATAATTTGAAATTTTCATTTTTTCCTGAATTAAATCAAGAGAAGTCTTAAATAACTTTGTGTTTTTATGTATCATATCAAATAAATAATGACTGATCAAATATTCATATAAATTAACACTTTTACTTTTCAAAATCATGGATCCTATTGTTAATCGTAAAAATCAACGAACAATAAAAATAATATTTCAATGACCATCAAGTCAAATTCTTAATAAATGTAATCTTCAAATATTAAAAAAAATAAAATTCAAAATTTAAAAGTAAATCAGTAGATTGACTGAAGTACACCGGTTAACTTAACTTTCGATTCTTTCAGCAACTGCATGTGTGACAGCAGAGAAGCTATTGACATACTAGTTAGGTTCTCTCTTTTAGATAGAATAGAACTATCTTATGTATATAAGGCATATATATATATATATATATATACATACGCACAAGAGCGCCGGTATAACTAAATAAAGATGTAACGGAGACAAGAAGCAAGAAGAAGAAGAAGAAGAAGTTAGAGGTACATGTAGGCGGCTCTGTAGTACACAGCGCAGCGTAGTAAAACACAAAAAGAGAGAGAGAGGGAGAGAGAGAAAGGAAGGGTTTGGCCTGAGAGAAGGCCGAATAAACGACGACGATGATGACGAAGACGATGTCAATCGCGACCTTAAAGGGGTAAGAACGAAATATATAAAGAGGAAGACGAGGGAGTAGTTGTAGTAGTAGTAGTAGTAGTATGTCTTGTGTGCTTCTTGGCCGAGAGTAAAACTTGAGGGGTATCTCCCTTGGCCTCGACCAACACTTGTCTCAGACATATATATATATATACCTATAGCTATGCATGCGTAGTAGTAGTAGTAGTGTAGGTTTGCATATAGATATATAACTCTTTAACATCTATTACATATCAAACGGTCTGAGAAAGCTTCGACTACTACTACTATAACTACTAAACTATCGTAAACCACCACCACAGTGTATATACTATATAGGGTATACCTATATTTATACCGTCCGATATACAGCTGTTATTGTTGTTGTTCTAGTTGTCGTCTTAGAGCTTGCTTGCAGCTATAGACCTCGACTAACTATATATATATACATGCAAATTATGCTATACGGAGAGACACGCGACGTATACTAAGATTATATTTTACTCCAAGTCCAAGTATTATATATATACTTCCTCGTCTCAACTATCTCATTTACCTTAATATTATATAGTAGAGCTTTATTTTTCTTTTTCTTTTGAAGCTTTACTTCCGGTTGTTCGTTATGTGTATATGATAAAAATGTGTGTTTACATTGTGTAAATTTTATTAGCCGAACGATAATAGTTAATGTGTCACGAGATGTGCTTTCAATTTTTAATATTAATGTACTTATTTTATTGTACGTATAAGTATGTGTATGTTGGCGAGAAAATTTTTATGTATCATGCTTTTGTTTTACGGTAAGATTGAAATTCTTGATATAATTAATAAAGATTTAAAAATTTTTTTTTTAATTAAATTATACCTATGATTTAGATTTTTTTAAATACCTACATATTGTAAAATTGAATTTGGATATTTAATTATTTCTATAAGGTTACATCGTAACCTTGATAAAGATTTTTTTTTTTCAATAATCTTGGAAAGATAAAAAATTAAAAAGTGGCACAGGGTTATCTCTCTCTATATATATATATATGAATTACACCCTGAATATGTGATTAAATATTATATATATATATATATATATCAACGAAAGTTGGGGAAAAAAAAGCTGAATAGGAAGAAGAAAATTGAATCCAATAATGCTGGTGTCTCTCAAGTAAGATAGAAATAGTGAATATATTTAATAACGATTATTATTATTATTATATCGAACTGCAAGCGTAGCAATTTTCTAATAATATGCGCTATATGCGATATAATATAGCGAGGCACCCATACAATATCTTCTCAATATCGCCTTGAAATTTTATAAATGCTCGAACTTGACACCAAATATTACGAAGATACACGTGTGAGTATTATGTATGTGTGTATAAACGCCCTCGCAATTTATTCTCACTCAATCAACTTTTCTTTTTTCTCCTCTCTTCTCTCTATTTTTTTTTTCTTCTTTTCTTTTATTTTACGATCCTCTTTTTTTTCTTTTTTTTTTTTTTTTTTAAACGTGCAATTGAAAGAATAGACTGAGTGAGTGAGTGAGTGAGTGAGTGAGAGACCTGTTGTTCTAGATTGCAGTGCGATTTGCCTCGTCAAGAGAAAGAAAAGATAAAAAAAAAAAATAAGAGTAAAAGGGGGAGAGAAAAGTAAAAGGTGGATTTTTCACCTTTTTTTTTTATTTCTTCTCTTTTCTTCTGAAATTGTTCTTTATTGCCAGAGACCCATTGTTCGTCCTTGAAGCACTTGATTAAAATTGTTCATCTCTATCTGAAATTGGTATTGTTTAATCAAGAGGATTTTTCATGACGATTATGTTTTCGTGAGTTTCTTTAGTAAGATAGATGTAGTATTATAAGGACAAAATTCAACTTGGACATGCCAACATCAGAGTAATGTTTTAACCCAAATAGTACTAAAATATAATCAAAAGAATTTAAAAATGAAAAATGTGAAAATGTTTAAATCATTAGTAGTAATAGCTGTATTTACTTAAAAATGAAGAAAAAAAAAAATTATATTACACCAAAAATAACAAAAAAAAAATTTGTTTTTTCTCAAATGTTAACCTTAGAATAATATAATAAAATTTAAGAAACACAAAATCCTTGACTATAAGCTATAAAACATCCGCTAATTGCAATAGTAAAACTTTTCATCTTTGTACTCTTTTTTGTTTTTCCTTTTTTTACGAGCTATAACATGACCCATCAATCATTTCTACGAATCGTCATAACCCAATATTATTCTCCAATTCCTTATATATACATATCAAGTTTAATTATTTTTACGACAAACTAGCCCACCATACGATATAAATGTACATACACATACACATACACATACGCCATATAAATACAAACGGTAAACTTTGATTTTAACATCCCATAATATCCCTTATAGCGAAGATTGCAGCATATTACCTCTTCTTCCCCTTCACTCTGTCTCGTCATCCAACTCTTTAAACTTTGGCTTCACGTAAATCATGGATTAAAATACACCGTCAAAAATTTTTGATGCGTAGTAACAGCCGCAGTATAGCATGTACCATCATCGTCTATAGCGTATACAAATAAACCCTGAGCGCCATTAGCTTTCCCCCTGAAAATAGTTACTTTTCACAGTAGTAATAGCAGTAGTAGGTAGTGTTTACAGAAGCACATGTAAACTCTTGTAGCTTAGCTTACATCGGGATAAACGTAGGTATATCTCTTTCTCTATGTACCTTATAGGCTATATGCATATTCGGACACACGCATATCCGTAATCTTCAGCAGCGCTTCTCCAACAAATTATAAAGAGCGCGCGCAATCATATAAACGCTAATGCCCAATCAATCTCCCTTTTTTCGTTCCTTCCCTCAGAAATTACATATACTCAAGTACCATTTCAAGCTACATAGGTATATAAAGCGAGTAATTCTCTGTGAATAAACAAAAACCATGTGGCATTTGGAGCAAAAAAAAGAAAGAAAAGGATTATGTCGTTTGATGTTTTTGATGATTACTGCGTGCATTTGACGGTGAATATATTAATGAAAAGGGTTTGCGCTGCAATAGAGATTGTTAAAAGCTGCTGCTACTGCTGCTGCTAGCTTGCTAGGTCATTCTCATTATTATTTATATTAAAATATATATGTACTGGAAAATATATTGTTTGATTAAAAATGATGAGGAGAGTATCGTTGATAATAATAATTAAGATATTATTATATAATTAACAATGTTTTTGAGTGATTAATTTATTGGACAATAAGAACGTATGTTGTCAAAGCTTTATAAAGCTCGTTGATAGTTTTGAAAGGTTTTTAAAAAAATATATATTTTGAGAATAATTGATAAAGAGAATAACAGGCATGACAATATATGTAATACAATAAATAATTTTTATGTGCCATGGTCAACGTTGTTTTATTTAATTTCGTGAAAATAGTATTAAAAGTTTCGAGTTTAATAAAACAATGCCAAACTGTATATTCAAATATTTAAATTTATTACATTCTTCGTTGACAATAATATTAAAATTTTAATATTGCTTAATAAATATTTTACAAAAAATAACAATAATGGTGATAATAAATTAAATAAGATATATATAATAATATTAGTTTAAATGTGTCCAGCGAGCATAAGCTACACACTAATGACCTTAGAATTAATGAGATCGATGTTCAAAGACCGGATAGTTCTCGGTTAGTTGAATGGCTTTTAATTCAAAGTAAAGATCGGCGCATTCTATGATCAATTAATCTTTAAAGGCACAAAATGCGGGCTGCGTTCTTTAACGACCTATGCTATATATCCTTTCATCCTTGACTTTATCGGTGTGCCCTCAGATCCTATGAAAGCTATGGAGCATGTCAGCTTGCAAAATGAAAAGAGAGTCATGCATAAGATCTTTTGTGCCTTGAGAAAAAAAAAAAAATCTTTGCGAGAATTTCTTTCGAGCTTCGTGAATTTCTTTAATTTTACTAAGGAAAAAACTTTGGATAAATTTTTTATTTAAAGTTAAAAGAATTTGAAAATTTAATTGAAATTCAGAAAATTTATGAATTGTAAATTATTTTGAGCTATTAATAGGTATAGTATGACAATAATATAATTTTTCATAAGACATCTACAATGTCTTAGTCAACAGAATAATGATATCGGAATCTAAAGATCTCATGGGTTCAATTCCTGGTGTCTGTCGCCTAAGACTTACATAAACCGAAATATACTTTCAATAAAGTGTTAAAATGGTATGATAAAAAGAATTAAAATTCTTTGATTTCTAATGATGGTTGGCAAATTTGTTTTACAGCTATATGCTATTAAAAAAAATTTTGACTAAATAAATTATTTTTTTAAATAAAATAATCTGTAAAAAAAATTATTTTTTTCAAATTTTAATAAACTTAAATATTATGTAATATCAACATTTTAAATTTACGCAATTTTCAGCTACCAAACAAAAAAAAACAAAAAAACAAAAACAAATTTTTACAAAATTACATCCTGAAACACTTATACTCTAAAAAAAAAAAAAAAAAAAAAAAAAAAAAAAAACACCAAAAAAACAAAAACCAAACACACAACACACAAAAAAAGAAACACAACAAAAAACAAAAATCGTCATCCAGGCATCGCAATACCCCCAAAAAACTTCCGGCAAAACAATTCAAGCAAAAGTCGACTATAAGCCGGTCGGTCGGCTGCAGGCGTGCAAAGCTTGGATAGGAATAGAGGGATAGGGTATTTACGGGGCGCAAGCTCTTGAAAAGCTCTTGGTAAAGTTGACGCTCGAGTAGAGTAACACACGCGCTGCCGGGCAAGGGCTCTCGAGAGCTCACCTCCCTTCCAGGCAGTAGAAGCAGCAGCATCAGAATAGTATAGTAGTCAAGGGCACATCTGCATCAGCTTGACTTGTCCCAATTAAAACTCGGGGTATAGGTAGAGAGGCCTCTGGCGCTTAATCGTGCGTACAACAAACCACGTGCGCGCGAATCTGTGTGTATTCTACTTATAACCGGTGATGCTTCAAATCCTGCGCTATGCGACTCATCCCTTGAGATATCTTTACCCTTGCTGTGTCTCTTCATTTCTCACTGAATATATATAGAGAGGATAGACCAGGTAGACAGCAGTACGCCCAAACTCTCTCTCTCTCTCTCTCTCTCTCTCTCTCTCTCTCTTTGCTGGCAGTGTGGGACAGCCTGGCGCGCAGTACTTGAGGGATTCGAAAGCAAAGGAGCCTCAGATAAGACACTTGTTCTTGGAACAATAGAGAGGGAGAGAGCTATTGCTGCTGACTTGGATACCGAAATTGACGTTGAATGTATATAAACGAGGAGAGTCGTTGTTGCGGATAAGCGAAAGGGTAAGAAAAAAAAAGAGTTAAAAATGAATTGTATTACTGATGAGTGATAATAAATTTAATCCAAAATTTTAGTTTTTATTTATAATTCAAGCATATACTTGATGAATTGACATTTAAAATGAATTTCATTAATAAGCAGCTTACCTATATAAATCAAACAAGTATTCGATTGCTCTAATTGTCATGCATAGCGATGATGATCAGCTAAAAGAAAATTCAAAATCTAAGCCAGATGAGAGCGAGTAGTAGTAGTAGTAGTAGTAGTCGGATAATTTCGCTGATTAGTCGACAGAATCACGCGAACCACGGCCATTAGACTTAAGCACAGAGCTTTTACCCAGAAAGGCTAGCCTAAACGAAACCGCATAGAATTTGCAAACTCTATATATCGGCGAAATGTGTTCATGCTGGAGCCCAAGAGTGAGAGAGAGAGAGAGAGAGAGATATGTGCTACTCGGCAGCTGCGTCGTAATTATTTGGCCGCGAAATTCGGGTCAATTCTACTACACCCCTCTACCCCTCTTCTTCCTCTCCTTCTTTCCTCTCACCTCAGTTACCAACGCTCAGCACTTCACGCTAAAAGTTATTTCTTTTACTTTTTTTTTTTCATTTTTTGTTTCTAACTGTATTCTAGCTGACCCTAGCTCTTGGGTTATTTTTTTCTTTTTCAAATTATTTTTTTTTCTCACAGATATTTTTTTTTTCTTCTCGGAAACCAAAAAAGAGAGAGCGCTGTGCTTTAATGAAAAAGTAGGTTTACGGAAATGCTTTGCTCGAAAAAAACGCTAAGGGTACACAAAAAAAAAGAAGTGAGAGAAAGAAAAAGAGAGAGCTACTGACCAAATATTAAAACCAACCCAGAGGAAAAGTCTTGCAGATCCTTATCATGCAATTTTCATGATGCCTCCTTCTACGCTCTCTTTTGATAAAAATCTGATCTCTCTCTTTCTCTCTATATACAACATACATTCATGATGCACAGACTTAAAAAACTGACTTTCAGGCTATTTTAATGCATGAACGCTCTTTTCATTAAGATGAAAGTAAGGATTATCAGCGTGTTTTTTTTTGTAAACCATAATAGAAGCAAGTACTTATGATCGATAGAAAATAGTAATGGAAACAACTTTAAAATTATGTGTATATAAAAACGCTGTTGGTATGTTCCAGTAAACCTGTAGGTAAGAAAATCGAAAAGATATACAGTTACGGAGTCTATATATAGTAGGAGGTATAAGTATATGTATGTATATAAAGGGCAATAGCCGTATAAGGTTTGTAAGTGCACACGAGTCGTAATCTTTGCGCAATCTCGAAACCTCGACCAATATTAGAAGCCAATGCAGCCGCCGAAATCTCGTTTGGCAAAGGAGCAAAGGGTATAAGGGAGAGGAGTATAGTGAATGGGTATATCCTGGATAGCCTCGGAAATGCCGTGCACGCACGCTTTGTCTCTCCGTGCGAAGAACTCACGGTTGCTATAGCTTGGTGTATATGCATGTGAATAGCAAAGTCGTCTTTCCCTTTTCCATATACAGAAGAGAGGGAAAGAGGGAAAGAGAGAAAGTCCGTGGTGGTCTGTGTGTTCTAGTCTCGCGACGACAAAGTTTCGGCCCTCAAGCGCAAACCCTCCCACCTTTCCCCTAAAGTGCGCTTCCAAAGAGAGAGAAAGAGAGAGAGAGAGAGAGCCAACTTCCGAATTAGATTCCGGCTACGCTTTCGTTTAGCGAGAGCTTTTCGGAGAGTGTCGAGAGAAAGGATCTGATATTAGTGTGTGTCGAGTTTTTGAGGATTGGGAGAACTGCTATAGGACTGTAGATGGTGGGAAAAAGAGAGAGAGAGAGAGAGAAAAAGGTGGTTAGAGCTTTTGCGACCTATACGAATCGTACTAATCTTCAAAGTTGCACTTGCGCACGGTTTTATCGGGGTTTCTTCGTTCTTCTTTTTTTATATGGTTTTTGTGGTTCTTGGTATTTTCTACGATTTTTAGGTATTGAAAAACTTGTGCTGGGACAATCAGAAACTTTTTAAGCTAACTGTTTTGTGCGGTTTCATTCGTTGAATGCTAGTTTTTCTTTTTTTTTTTGTTTTGTTTCAATTTCTTAAGCGTGTCTTCTTATTTGATATTTCACATTATTCTATTCTATTCTTGTCATATTTATTAATTGTATATGTTTTATTCGATAAAAAGTAAAGAATTTCCCATTGTTTTAAAAGAATAAGTTGTAAAAGTTATTACAAGTAATTGATGTGTGTGTGTGTGTGTGTGTGTGTGTGTGTGTGTGTGTGTGTGTGTGTGTGTGTGTGTGTGTGTGTGTGTGTGTGTGTGTGTGTGTGTGTGTGTGTTAATATTTATCATATCAGTAGAAAAGGTCAGGATACGGTCAGACACAATAAAAATTGTAATAACGTTTAATACCTTTTTATTACTCAGACTTTAAACATGTTTCTTTCTGTTAATTAATTATTTTGTATACTAAAATTAAAAATCATAAAAATTTAAAGATAAAATTTCAGTTACAATCTGATTAAACAAAAAATAATTATACAAGACATTTATCCTTTAAAAACATGTCAGTATCAATTTCTTTACTTATTCTTATACTTATACCAAAATAAATTTTGTACGTCAATTTCTCATTCACATGAACATATAAATAAAAATAAAAGATGTACGTATAAGAATAAAAAGCCACTTAAAATATATATAAGCTTTTTACGGATATATTCGGTAAAAAAAAAGTAAAGAAGGAAAGTGGAAAACGAGGTAAATTCGCCTGGGGTAGTATTATCTCTCTCCTCGTTTCCGTCGTATACTTTCACTTCGCGTAGTGACAGGGGCCAAGTCTTTTTGGCTTCCCCTCCCCTAGATTCATCCGACAGCTCGTCGTCGTAGTAGCTTCCGACACCGTCGGTGTTGGGTTTTGTTCCAGCAGTAGTAGCAGCAGCAGCAGTCAGACATTTTATATTTCAAAGACATGCACCTACTCCCGTGCTCGCGCAAAAAGTCAGTGAACGCATAGAGAGAGAGAGAGAGAGAGAGAGAGAGAGAGAGATAAAGCACACACCGCGGGGGCAGCTAGCCGCGTTTGAATGTTTCATCAGCAGAAGACTTTCGCGGATGTATCGCCTTGGGCAGGAACTCGAGAGAGTGAGTACATCAAAGAGCTTGGGTGTTCTCCCCGTCATAAACTCACCAGTTTGTAGAAGAGAAAAAGGAAAGTTTGGAAAGGGGGGTACGGACGGCACACGCCATAGGACTGTATATACATATAGTAACCCACATAGAGAGAGAAAGAGAGAGAGAGAGAGAGAGAGAGAGAGAGAGAGAGAGAGTAGCAGCAGTATTAGCTGTAGGGCCGGCGTTAAATATGGTAATGAGTTCCGGCAGCAGTAGGTAGCATAGGCCTACTCGGCAATAGTCATCAATTATTCTGAATAATGACATGCAAATAGGGTTGACAGCGCGGCGGGCAATTAATGTCACTATTTGCGGAGGCTTATCCTACTGTCCATACCGCGACCACCAGCACCATCACCACCACCACTATAACCATCGGCGGAGCTGCTGGCAGATATCCGATATCCCTTTCTCGGAAATTTCGGAGCGAGAAGTTCAGTTTCAGAAAAAGAAGGAGAAAGAGAGCTTCCAAGGGAAAGCTATGAGAAAGATAGAGAAATGGTGCCATGGCTGAGCAGGTTGACGCGATGACCACGGGAGTGTCCATACCAGCTAGATCCCCTTGACGCTTTTAGGAGAAAGAGGGAGCATTTGCACGCGTCTCTGATATGCTCTGTTATATATTCCAAGCCTCCTACCTTCTACCGGAGATGGGAGTAAACACGCAATACCGATCGACGTTGCTCGGGGTGCAATATAGGTCGGGAGAGATAGAGATAGAGAGACAGCATATACTCCTGGCATATAGAGATATAATACGAGAGAGAGAGAGAGAGAGGGAGAGAGAGAGAGAGATAGAGAGAGAGAAGAGAGATGTTGCGAATTGAGCATATGCCTCTCGAAGCTCTGGCCTCATACATACTAATACAGGCTCTCTGGTAAATAATTGCACTCTCTATACCTTTCTCTTTCCCTCTTTCTCTCATTTTAGTCGCATCTCGGTTGTACGTTGCTGCGTATATAGAAAGCTTGATTTCTCAGAGCTGTTAAAGTAATATGTATACGTGGTGAGGCTTGTAATGATAGCGGAGTGATGAAGCGAAATGTATATGAGTCTAGGGTGAAGAAATAAATATGTCATGGGAATGGTTATAATATATACTTGGCGAAATTTTAAGGCTCGCTGAGTATAAGATATGCATTGTTTCGCTTGAGTATACATGCGAGCATATATGATAATGCGATGTGCAATGTTTGATAGAAATATATATCAGCGAGATTTTGTAATTAGCATGATAATTCAATTTTAATTGTAAAACTTATTTTACTATGAATATTTGAAATTTGATGTTTTCTTTTTTTTTTAATCTAAATAAAAATAATACTTGATTAAATTTTTTATAAATCTCGATAAGTTTTGATTTTTTTTTTGTGACGAAAAAAAATTGCTTTCAAAGCATTGTATTTAATTAATGGTACGAAATTCTTTTGCTTCAATAAAATATAGGTATATTATGCTTTTTTCATAAATTGTACGTTAAAATTTTTAATTATAAATATAATAATTAAAAGCTCATTATTTCAATTATAAATGCTTATTAGAGTCAAACAAATTACTATGTATGTATGTTTTTTTTTTTATTGAAAATTTTTACAAACATATTTTTTACTATCTCAATAAAAAATAAAAAAAAATTTATGTAAATTAATAAATAGACCATAATAGAAGTAAGAAACCGTTGCAGAATAGTCAAAGTCCAGATCGCAAGATCTGTTTTGATCCAGCTCAATTTGAGGGTTGTTTGAAACCTGACCATAACAGGCTAATTAGAATTGAAATCGCGAGGTCTATTGTTTAAAATCAAAATTGTAATGAACTTTTTTTTTTTTTTGCTAACAATCAAAACTACAAAAAAAAAACAAATTTATTGTGAAATCAATTCTCCATAAAGGCCAACAAGATACTCTCGCGTTCGTTAGCCTGCACAGCCGGGAAATTAAATGAAATTTCTGTTAAATGAAGTTAACGTAAAACGTCATTCCTAATTGAAAAAAAAGAAAAGAGAAAAAAAATAATAATTCCAATTAGCGAAACCGCCCTCATACCGCAAATTCAGCAAGCACCTCAGGGAATTTCGGCACGTGTATCCACAACGAAGCACATTAGCTGGTGGTAGAAAAGAAGCAAAAAAAAAAAAAAAAGAAGAAAAAGAAAAGGAAAAGACTAGACCGAGGCGTTGAATTACGGGTCATATATAGGTACATATAGCGTTATACCTATATCCTAAAACGAGATCTGGGACTAGGTCGCAGACTATCCGTGTCACTTCACAAGTTCCAATCCCCTTTTCCCAGATATACACATGAACACAGTAGAGTATATGGAAAGCACATGAAACTTGTCTGCGCGCCATGCAAATTAACGCCATCCACTTGCATATATATACATGCTAACATGCATACATACAAACCCAGCAGCAGCTGGTAGTCGATGGCATAATTTCTTGAATACAATTCGCTACGCATACAAAGCATCAGCTCAAGCGAATACAAGAGAGAGAGAGAGAGAGAGAGAGAATGGCTAGCATCTGAACGACGGAAAATGACGTTCGAGCTTTTAATGAGCAGTGCCAAGTACCCTTCTATTCATCCCTCCCCTCCAACCAACCAACCAACCAACCTGTCTGCTTTTGATAGCTCGTGAAGCTCCTCCTCCTCCTCCTCCTCCTCTGCTCCATATCGCCCGCTGCTATTGCGCTTCCGGCAGACGGGGAATAAATTTGCCGGCTAGCCAACTATAGTCGGGCGCGCAGTAGTTCAAAATCAATTATGAGGTTTATTAATTATCGGCCCTGGCTGACGATGCGAAGAGCTGATGAAGAAAAGGAGAGAAAGAGAGAGAGAGAGAGAGAGAGAGTGTGTGTGTGTGTGTGTGTATTACTGCTTGATGAAACTTGGATAGGCAGATTTAGCCTGTTACTGCCAAAGTTTTATGTATATATCTGTGGAGGGAAAGGATTTTATTTTGCTTTATTGCACTTTCTCTCTTTCTTTCGCAAACTGAAGCGTAATTATTTATTCTACGATTGGGTAATTGAAGATAAATATACACACACACCTTCATGGAAAGAGATCTTTGTAATGTGTTGTTTGTTTTAGAATTCGATTGAAAGTAGATACATTGGATTATTTATAAGGTATTTACTGTTTTAAAGAGAATTGGATATATATAAATAAAGAGTTGAGATATGGGCTTTATAAGAGTTTGATGATATAAAAACTTGATAAACTCGATGGATATATTTTATAAAGTTATAATCCAAAGTTTTTGTTACTACTTCTTGTTTTTCCGACTACTTCTGTTTTTTCTTCTTCTTCTTTTTTTATTGGTATTAAAAATCGCTTAGTATAATCAATGAATCGTAATCAGACAATATCAGATTTTTACCTCTATACATATAAAGCAATACTATAACTTTTTTGTGTACCTATACCTATATAGACTTGCTTTGTCAATCGAAATAGTTCAGTATTGAACCAATACAAGCAAATTCGTGAGAGATATATATATAGTAAAGACAAATTGACTGACTATGAACGTGTTGCTGTGCGCGCGTGTCTTAAACTTAAGACAAACAACTATTTACCGTTATCTACCTAATTATCCGTAATTCTGCTTGACTTGATAAACAGGTTATTTACCGTATGCAAAAAGCTCTGGTAAGTGAAGCTACTTACTAACAGAATGTTTAACGCGTTTGCTATGAAATTAAGTTGATCGAGTGCTTCTAAAAGACTGCTATTTTTTTTTATTTTTTTTATTTAAAAAAAAAAAATTCTAAAATCATTATTCTTAACAGCTCTATTTAACTGATCGGTATTAAAGCTTTGCGCAGAAAAAAAGAAGAAGAAAAAAAAAATTGGAAACAAAAGCCGCAGTTACTATTTAAATGAGACCAATAAATACAATCGTTGAACGTACAGTACATTTCCGGTTTTATATAGAAAGCTTCATCCGGTTGAAATTTTTCTTTCTCCTTTTTTTTTTTTTTTTTTTTTTTGCCATCGGTAAAAAAGAGAGAGAAAGAGAAAGAGAAGGAAAGGTCTAATGTATTAAGCTAATTTAGCGCTCGATAAATCATTGCCGCGGTGCACGTCTCGAGCATAATTTCCTCTTAGGGAACAAAAATCCACTTCCAGCCCTTGAAGTAGAACTCTCATCTCCCTCTCTCTCTCTCTCTCTCTCTCTCTCTCTCTCTCACTCTTTTTTTCTTTCTGTCTTTACCCTTTACTCCATTCTGTCTCGGTCTTTCGCGTCCCCGAGAAAAGTGAAATGCGAGCTTTCAGAAATAATTCGAGGGTAAAGCGCGAAGGACGAAAGGTGAGCTATTATTGAGCTTGGTGGAGGCCCCCGTAAGTCAAATGCGAAATGGAACGTAAAGTAAGTAGCTATATTACACACATTTTTATCGTAGCCCTTCATAAAGTTTAATGTACTTCGGATTAAATTAAATATTTTCTTTTTCTCTTTTAGTTGATGAAAAAAAATAAATTAAAATTCTCTCGAGTACGCATATAATTTCATGGAAATTCACATTTTATGAAAATGTTATAAATTCGATATCAAACTTTTATCTCGTATATTTATTATTGTTTAAAAAGAAAAAAAAAACATACGAAGCATTAAAATAAACAGTCGTATGACACGATAAGCACAATACAAAGAATAAACACATGAACTTTACCAACCGATTTACAAACGCAAGTAAACATTACATGTAGGTAGCAAACAATGAAATCCATTTAACAGAAAAAAAGTCACACACTTTGCAGGAATAGCAGCAGCTATAACATTAGAAAAACAGTTAAACCGTTCAACCAAAGCTGCAGTCTCACACAATCAATATAACAAGATCCAGTTCACACACACACATACACGTAATGACCTTAGCGATACAAAGAAAGACGAGTTTCGATAAAGAAGAAAAGCATTGGGAAAATGCCATTGCGAATCCTATGCCTCTTCCTTTCTCTCTCTCAGCAAGGCTTGCAGCAAGCTCTCGCGTATCCGGACGGAGACCTCCTCACCACGATTTATCGTGGCCATAAAAGCCGAAAAAGCCACGCGCAGCAAATATAGAGGATACGAAACTGCAGACAGAGAGAGAGAGAGAGAGAGAGAGAGAGAGAGAGAGAGAGAGAGAGAGAGAGAAAGGGGTTAGAGGTATAGAGAGGAAATACGACGGGGAACGAACGAGAAAAATAGCGGAAACACTCGCTCTATTCCGCCTAATGATTGTTCGACGCGGCTGCAACTATACGATATCTTGCTAGTCTACAAATTTTTGCGCGATAAGATTGGCGATATCGCTGCTAGTGGTTCTGTAAAATGGTCATTTCAAGGTAACAGTGGTGAAGGGGGTGAGGGAAAAAAAATACAGAGAAGAAGGTGCAGGATTCACGAAATTGCACCGGAAGAGGAAGAGGCCGCGGAAACGGTTGCTGAAAACAACAAGGAGGAGAGAGAGAGAGAGAGAGAGGGGTCTTCAATCTTTCTTTTTTTTTTCTTTTTGTTTTTCTGCTTCTTTTACTCTTCTTGTTTTTATCTGTGAAGCCGAGCGCGAAAAGCCGCTGGGTGTCGAACGACTGGCTAGGTTGCGAGCGAAAGAGGATTACAGTCCGTTTCTTTGTCCTCACTGCGACGTTTCACCTTATATATACTACCACGAAGCCTAAAAGGAGGCGGAGGAGGAGGAAGAAAAAACGGAGGAATGGGAAAAAAATTATTACGTCCGAGAAAGAAAAACGCGAGGCTGCTAGATGCGGCGAAAGGATACACAAGAGTTTAAACTGAGAGACAAGGAGAAATGCAGCTCTATATATGTATACACCTTACCTATACCTACAGCAGAGTTGCACAGAAAATAAGGAAGACGTTTCGAAAACTATTTCCCGTTTCCCTTTTTAACGGCATTCCAAAAGTTTCGTTTTGTAATTTTCTCTTTGGCGCAACGTATGTGTGTGTGTGTGTGTGTGTGTCTGTTTCTGTGTCTGTTTCTGTGTCTGTGTATGTGCAGGTCACTTTCTTCCATTGTTTCGTCTTCTCCCTAGCTTTTTTTCTGGGTCTATACTTACTTTGTTCTATATTTCTCTGTGGCCTTTTGACTTTAACCAGAGAACAAAACTTTTGATGCTACGCTGTCAAACTATTGTGAAAATTGCGAATCAAATTTTAATCGCTTATTTTCTTCAAACTTTTATTGAAATTTAATACGCTTTCAAGTTAATATCTTGTTAATTTGAATGTTTATTTATTTTATAAAAAAAAATTACAATTTACTTTTAATTAAAAATAAAAATAATAGAAAAAAAAAACTTGATAAAGTATTATCGTATACGTATTATCTATAATTATAAAAAGTGACAATAAATTCACGAATCTCCGATGTAATCACTCAGAGAGGTAGTATCTAGATTTTTTTTCAGAATCTTTTACTTTTTCTCACTGAATGACGACGACGGAGTCTACTAGTATACAGAAATAAAGTAAATTCTAACGCTCAAAGTTGCGCTTCCTCAGTCAGTATAGCAGCAACAGAAGCTACCACCACTGTATATAGTATAAAAGAAAGATAGAAAGAGCTGCAAAAAAAAAACTCCATTATCCAGTGTGGTTTAGAGAAGCTGGAAATACTGAATCTCGCAATCCGATTCTCGGTATAGTATAGGGGCTTCTCTCTCACTTCTCTAGCAAGAAAGTTTGAAAGGACATTGAAAGCTCTGCTGCTGCTACTACCATGAGAAAACGAATCTCTTTCTCTCTCTCTCTCTCTCTCTCTCTCTCTCTCTCTCTCTCTCTTCCTCTCTTGCTCTCAGCTACGGATTAAACGGGATGAGAAAACGTAAATAATTCGGTCTTAGTTAAATCGTTTGATTTTCTCTCCGACAATAAACGGATTGCAATAAATTAAAAGCCATTGCACACTATACATACCTATATAGTTATAAGCACGAAACTGTTGGTGGGAAAAAAAAAACACTGTTTAGAGCGAAGGAGGTAGAACGTGTTAAATGATTACGGATACGGTGATTACGAATGCAGTGCTTGCTATACGTGTGTAGATATTTATTTATATATCTATACGAAATTCTCTGGTATTAAATTATATATTATATCGAGAGAGCAAATGTAGCAAATTATTATTTCAAATGTACCTATTATCGATATTATCGAGAGGTAAATTTGTTAATGCATGCATTATATTCCAGAAAGAGAAAGAGAGGGAATCAAAATTATTAAGTATTTTATGTATTCATCATTCGTTAAGTGTATTTATATCTAGTTGGATAATAAAGCATTCTTATTATTTTGGCGTGTATTTATTATTAAAACATAGACCATTAACATGAGAGCGATAATAATGTGTTCATGTAGGCTTCATAAATTTGTGTATGATCTATAATTATATGATAAATTGGGTCGCGTTTGTGTTATTTTTATATACGTCATCATTTTCATAATAATTATGCAACATGCAAGAAACATTTCTGTTAATTATACAGTTGAACAATTTTTTTTAATAGATGTACATTTATTAAATCAACAACATGTTTATTATATACTATGTGATGAAAAATGTACTTCATAGAAATGAGTAATCTATTTTTTTTTATATAACTTTTATGCAACAAGTTTATAAAAATGTTATAAATTTTAATTTATTTCATATTATTTTTTTTTTTAAATAATGTGTAAAACACGTGCAATTAATTTTTTGTTTTGTAAACTTCGTCAATATTTATTTCAATAAAAGCTTATCATAAATTTTCCAAAATTTTTTTAACGCTAAAAGTCAAGTAATAATTAATCAAAAAAAAATTTTTACAAAACACATTTTTTTGATGATACACTTTTTATCTTCATATAAAATTGATTTACAAAGGCCATAAAAAACATTCGCACGATGTAAATTTTTAATTTATTTATAGCAATACATTTTAAAAAAAGAAAAAAAAATTCATTTTTTTTAACTTACAAAAACTCATTCAACAAAACAAACATACGTCTATCACACTTAATTACCCTTTTTTTCCAAATAAACACAACAAAAAAAGAAAAACGAAGCGTCAAAACGATTTTCCAAATAGGTAGATATCTCTTCCATTTGATCAAACACAGATAGAAAGGTCGATTAAATACTGAAAATCACCACAAATCAGTAATGTTGACAATGCAATTCGCAACAGAGTTATATATGTATATAGAGCAGAGAGAAAATAAATTTTTTCTTCCACAAACACACACACACACAGAGTGTGTAGTATCATGCCTTTTGCTCTGTGATCTGTCAAAGCGCGCAAATGGAAACTTAAGGGTCGACCTCTTTAGCAGCGTTTACAGTGTTTGCTCACGCAGAGAGTGGAATAGAGAGGATGGGTAGATCGAGAGAGGAGGGGGGGGGGGGAGACAAGCCGGTTTAGGCATTCGAACAGCGTATAAGCCTCGAGGGTTATACTGCGCAGGGTATATAGCTCGATGATAGTGGTGGCGGTGGTGGTGGTGGTGGTGGTTTTCGAGCAAACACACGTGCGCGCTCATAGTCGAGTCCTGCAAATTCCAAACCCCCCAACTACTAACCCTCCCCATCGCTATACCCAAAAGTCACATCAGCCACCAAAATGACTTCTCTGCCGACTCATTTAACCTCTGCCCCATTGTTTCAACGCTAGATATAACTCTATAAGCTAACCTACCTCAACCCTCTCTGAAATCACTTTTTCGCGAGACTCGCACTCAGGGGACAACACACCTGCGCTATATGCTTGCTCGCCCGAATAATTCGTTCTCTCGCGTCGAGGCTGACCGGATACGGCACATTTCAGCTGGCCATTTGTTGTCCCACCCGCGTTATACTCTTTCCACGCTCGATCTCTCTTCTTTTTTTTTTCATCCCTCTACAATATAGCGTAGACCCGCACCTCAACTCTTTAACTGCACCCTCATATTTTTCCCGATAATACCGCGACAACGCGTAAATCACTTTTTTTTTTTACTTTCAATGTGCGATTCGATAAAAGGCTGGACTGAATATCACGACCCCTTCTCGTAAATATTATCGGCTACTTGTGACGAATTAATTTCATTAATTTAGCGGACATTCTCTCTGTTGAACACAATTTTCACCATTTCGTTTTCATTCTTCCTATTTTTTTTCACTCTTTCTTTTCGAAATTGAAAATTTTGATTTTGACGATTTTTCATCGAGAGCATGCTGTAGGTTACACTGGTTCCCAATTTTTTTTTTTTTTGGATGAAAATTTATATCTGCTGGTGAAATTAACGCTACGAATATAATGCTATACTAAAAACTGAAAATGTAACATTATTTTTATTTTTCAAATTTAATATTGTAAAATAAAACATGTGAAGACAAATTTTTAAATTTCACGTTATCCAATTATAACTAATATAGGTATAATCATCAGTGCTACCAAGAGAAAATATCAAACAATTTAATTTGCATGTAATCACGGTTGATATATACTCTGGTCATTATAGAGGAGTAGTAGTAGTAGTAGTAGCAGTAGCAGAGCTCGTTGAACAGTAGCGGTTACACGATGTTTTTGCGTCTCTGGTACACTGCTGTAACACACTGCAATTAACAAGTATTTTGTTGAGTGGACGCATTGCAAGAGACTACCATTATCTGATAAATCATTGTTTGCCGTGGAATTAAAAATCGCAAATTCGAAAAAGATGTAAAAAATTAACAAAAAAAATTAATAATAATATTTAGTAGAAAAAAAACATGAAATTATGCTTTAATCAATTTTCAAAAAAAGTCATATGTAAAATAGAAGAGTAAAATAATAAATATATATATAGAAACACAACTAAGTAATGAATGTTTAATTGAGTCTCCGACGTAGGTATACGTTATTAGAGGAGTACTCAGGACAAACTTATAACCCACTCTATACGTCTAAGAATTCATCGAGCTATGTTCGAAGATCGCTTGGAATTCAGGCCTGCATGTTTGCATCGTACAAGAAAAGCCTAAATGAATTTCCAATAATGCTTTCTCTCTCTCTCTCTCTCTCTCTCTCTCTCTCTCTCTTTCTCTCCCTCTTGGCCCATCCGCGTACGTACGTGCAATGAACTTTCCCGAGGAATCCAGATAGTTAAATGGCAAGGGATAAGCAAGTGCAATTAAAAGAACAATTTTATTTTCAAACTTTATTCTATTCGAATTTCAGTACGAAATTTCAAATAATTTAACAAAGAATTTAGCCGTTGTAAAGTTAGCATTTAATTTTATTGTTTTTTTGGAATAAAATGAATTATTTTACAAAATTCACCAAGTTTTTCTTCAAGTTTTTAAATACTTTTCTACTTGTTGACTATAAAAAATAATATAATTAAAATAAAAAATTTTCTTGGAAAGAGTTAATAATATATGACTTTTATGTCGGCTTATCTTTTTCGTCGAACGAAAACATTTGAAAATGAAAAGCAAGCGCGCGTTGCAAAAAAAAAACGAACAGACAAACAACATCCACTGCCAATCAAAGAATATATATATACCTATATATAAACCATTCGACTTCAATCCAACTCCATACAATCAAATTTTTTTCTCTCCCCGAAATATTCATTCCACTTTTTTTTTCTTCTTTTTCACAAACCATACGAAAATAGCCGCGAAAAGAATAAAAAGAAAAAAGAGAAGGGTAGAAAAGAGTTCGAGGTGTCGAATACTCGATGCAAAAAAAAAAAAAAAGAAATAAAGTTCAACTCTGCCAAAGACCACTCCAACTTATTGCCTCTTATTTGATAGCCGGAAATCCTCGATTGGGTGAAGCTTACAAGCACGACGTCAAGTAGTAAGACTCTCGACTATGAAGGCATTTCTTTTTCTTTCGCATTGCTTGCCTCATACCCTTTCTCTCAACCTCAGGCGTATTATATAATATAATTTTCGTTGGCAGGCCAGAAGAAACTGTGTGTGTGTGTGTGTGTGTATAAAAAAGGCAGAAAAATAAGAAAATAAAAAAAAAATAAAAAAAAAGAAGTCGACCGCAAGGCCACTTGGGACCGAGTCGAGTACTGCTAGTGGTACCACGAGCCTCTCAAGCTTGGGCAAAACATCCCAGCGGCTGCTCGTAATTTTCGAGGCTCCACAAAGACGGCTCGTTAATTATAAGGCCGGCGTCTTAAAGTAATTAACTCGCTGATGACTGCTGAATTCGCCGCGGGCGCGACTACTTTTTCCTTTTCTCCTATCCTTTCTACCACCTCCTTCTTCTCCTCCTTCGTCTTGTCACAATGTGGGTCGCAAGCTGGTGAAAGAAAAAAAAAAATGTTTGCGTAATAAACACGACACTTTTCTTCTTGGAAATTCTCTTTCTTTTTTTATTTCTGTCTTTGTTTATTGTTATTATTATGACTTTTTTTTTTCTTAGCACAGTGGAGGCATAGAAATAAGTAGCTTCTCTTCTCTCGGACATATTCTTGCAAGGGTTATAACGAATATTAATTGACTGAGGCTTTTCATCTGGCTTAAGAATTAAATTTAACGATGAGCATAACAGGCTTATATTGAAAATTATGTAACTCATTATAGCCGACGGTAACTTTCTGTTTTAAGTTTTATATAATTTTTATGAAAAGCTCATAAACACTTGGCTAGAAAGAGAGAGAGAGAGAAAGAAAAAAAAAATGAAATTTTGCATAAATGAGATAAAGTAGTGCAAACGTAGTTATATTAATATTCTAATGGCACTTAATTTTCAAATTAGTATAATTGGAAGACTGTATTTTCTTGCTCGTGTGGATTAAGGCATTATAATTATATGAATATTTGTGAAATTCATTTATATATGAATAAATATAGATTCAAGTATTATTTGCATTTAATAATTTGAATAAACGAAGAGAATATGAGCAACGAAATTAGTCCGAAAAGCTCAGCTTTGAAATAGCTTTATTTTATTTTGAGCTTTAAAAAGCTGAATTTGCTATTTTTTATTTTTATTTTAAACAAATAGATATATTTTATTTATTTATTAGTATTCATAATTTGTTTTTTTTTAAGTACAGTAATAAGCGAAAAAATATGAAAATTAAAATTGTTTTTAAAAATAAAAATATCTATTCAGAAAATATTAAGCTATAATAAATTTTCAGTAATTACTAATTTACATATATTTCATGTTTGATTTTTAATTTTAATTAAGAAATTTAAGACGCAAAGAGTTCAAAAATACTTATTATTCACAAATTCGTGATTAACCGAGATCTAATGAAAATCTTAGCATAGAATGATAGCCATGATAATAAAATAAATTTTGTAGATAATCCAAACGATTATTTAGTGAAGAAAGAAATAAATTTACAGAATAATTAAGTTTAAATGTAAAGGCTTTATTTTCGAATTAACAAATTTATATTTTGACTTGAGTATAAAAGTTCGACTTCTCGCTGTAACGCTCGAATTGAGATTGAGGAAAATTTAACTATAAACAATAATATATTTATTTCGCTGCTAAGCGACGATTCACAATTATTTGCATCGACTCAAAAATCAATAATTTTGAAAAGGCCATCCCCCCTCTCTGAGATTTCTCGTACCTCTCAAATATAATATTTACAATAATCAATAAGTAGACCAAACAATCCAAACGATTATCGATCTACGGGCTGTTAACGGACTTTATCAGAAATCTCAAAAATAGTAATTCGAGCCGACAATTAAAAAAAAAAGACAAAATTATTGTCCGTAACAAATTAAACAAAAAAAATATTGACAAAATTGTTGATCATAAAAAATTAAATTGCCAACACACTTATATTATATCAGACCTACAAAATGATCTATTTCGTTAAATTTCAAACAATAATAATTGTCACGGTATAGGTAGTTGACCGATCGTCACGTGTCGCGTAATTGTGATGGGGGGTGTAGTCTGTTGGCTGAACAACACACACAGCCACGTATATATATAGTCAAAGCCTTAGCCACTCAATGGTGCAGTGTCGAAGCGAGAATTACCGTAATTTGCATTAAAGCGGGTAAATGCAATCGAATATAATGCTTTACAATCTGCAGGGGCCACGCGAATACGTATTATATCATATTATACGAAACGATCGGACTCCCCATATATACATACAATAGTTATATAATGTACACCTATACCTATATGCTCAAACAATACGTACACGCCAGGCGTTATTTCTCATAAATTTGTTTTTCCCGATGAAATTTTGGTGAAAAAAAAAGCCTCGGGAAAAATTAAGCGGAATATCGGAAATATTGCACGCGATACGATTTCATTTTGCTATTCAAATTTAAAATTCCTCATCTCATATTCACTCCCGTTTCTATATAAAAAATCATTTACTTCTTTTTTTTTTGGTTTTATATTTATAACGACGAGATAAATCATTGCAGACTATCCTAAAAGCTCCTCAACACACAAGCCAACACAGCAAAGATCGTAAAAAAATTGAAAAAAAAAATAAAATAATAGAATAATAAGACCAACCAACATATAGTCTTTGCCATTCACGGGCAATAACTTTTCCCGAAGCTTCTCTACGCCTCTTGTTTACGATGTGCACAGCTGTACGCTCTATCTCGTATAGTAGAACAACTGTATACACACACACACACACACACACACACACACACACACACACACACACACACACACACACACACCTAAGTGGAAATATTCGCTCAGCTCTAACAACGATTTACGTCACACATAGACTCGCTATACAACCTTTACGTTTTGACACATATATATACCTGTATACCACAGGCCAAGAACACGTTAGTTGTCTGACAAGGACCTGCCTCTGTGTGTGACCGAGTGAACTACCGAGCTTAGTCATCGTTTCGACTGACCATAAGACAAGTCTTGAACTTTCTATTGTTAAATGTTACACTATATAGTAGTTTAATTACTAGGAATACAAATTTTTTTTTTTTTCTGACAATATGAAAAATTTTTTTATTTTGTGGTAATTAAACTTGATAAAAGTCAATTTTAAACCCTGATATTTTGCAATTATTTCTTTATTTTTTATTACAGAATTAATTACTTTATTGAAATATAAAAAATTATAATTAATATGTCTTAAATAAAATATTCACAATTATACAAATATAAAAAAAAAACTAGTTTATTGTTCTGTGAAATAATGAATATTTTAAATATTTCAATTTACATAAACGATAAGCAATTTTTGGGTAATTTTTTGACTTTTAATTCGTCTCATTTAATAAAAGTCATTCTCGAAATTTCAATAACTTTATGAATAATTTAAATTTCTATACCAATTTCTAATCTGTCAAGAGTATTGACGTCTATGTAATAAAAGCAATTTATAAGACATTTATTTACACATTAATATTTAATGTAATAATTCGATGTACTTACGTCAGTCTCGCGTTGGTGTTCTTATACTTTTTAAATATTAATGACTTTTAAACGAAAAACATATGCTACGTAGAATCTTAAACGTTTTAGTATTTGAAATAAATTTGATTAAGTTTTTTTATATAATTTAAAATAATAATGTAAAACAATAAATCATTTCCTTTCCCATATCCCATTTATATAAATCAGAATACAAAATAAATAATCATTCCGGGTTGGATTGTGATCAAACTCTTACAGAATTATTTCTGACCGATAAATAATAGCTTTATTATTAATCTAAATAGAAGCACTAATTATATTATGCGCTGAAAATTTTTTTATTGTTCCAAGTAATTTTTCTAATTTTTTTTTTTTTTTTTTAACACAAGATATAAACTAAAACTTTTTTAATGAATAATAATTAACAATTTTGAATTAGAAAAAAAAAATTTTGTTATATTTTATAAGTATTCATTTGTTTAACTTAAAATCAATAACATAAAATATCAAGTCATTTGTGACTTTAACATAAAATTAAAATAATCAACACAATTTATAGTGAAATTCAGATTAAACTCGGGCAGAAGGAGATTAAAAATAGAATATAAATGTACGATTAAATAGTAAAATAAAGTTTTTATTCAAGTAACTTAAGACTCGTACATCTTTGAAGTAGATAATCACCATGCTTGTAAATTTAGTTTTCTTCGTTAATTTTTTAGTTATAAGCATCTGCTTGTCGGGTGTAAAATCAGGTAATTAATTATTTTATTTATTTATTCTTATTTTTTATTCATAAAAATGTTTTTAATATGATTTAAGATATTGAATTAAACAATGAATATCTCGAGCTTCACAAAATTTTATTTATATATATTTTCTTGCATTATTTGTTCGATAATCACATTGTTATGAATAAAAAAATTTATATAATATAGGATATTTAGATTTTGTGTTTATTATTAACGGTTGACTTATTTTAACACATTTCAGGAGATACCGATCCTGTCCCTTCTACCAGCAAAGACGTCAATCCATCCCTTGGAAATAAAGGACAGAATAATCCAATTACAGAAGAGCAACTTGCACAACAAAAAAACACAATCAACGAACTAACAAAGACTTTAAATGAAAATTCAAATATAATCAGCAATTCAAGAAAGGAAGTTTTGAAATTAATGACTCCAGAAGAAGCTAAAGCTGAGGCTTCATGGTATAAAACGGTTGTAGAAAAAGTAACTGAAATCA
>JAPYZE010002380.1:5730-22302 GCA_030522805.1 Leptomastidea abnormis
TATTTTGATGTAGTTACTGATTTAATTTTTAGTGGAAGTTTCATATATCCAAATTGGATATCAGTTATTTTGAATAACGTAAAGAAGAATGAATTCTGATTAAGTGAATTCGATATTTAGAAAAGATGATAAACGTACATCACGTTTTAAGTCATAAAACAAACTTCGATGTAGTTGCAGATTTAATTTTTACCGGAAGTTTCATATATCCAAATTGGATATCATACTCTCTCAATGCAACCAAGAAAGTTTAGGCAACATTGCTACATAATTTGAGATAAATTGGCAATATTTTGCAAAGTTGCAACCAAGGCCAACTGGTGGAATTATAACCATCATACAAGAGGTCAAGGATATAGATGTATTTAAAACATCAAACTTTGCTCTAGAAACTAGTCAACGAGAGATTCATGTACGGGACACATTCCAACCCACTTTCTGCGCCATTACAGAATTATCTCGTAATATATATGATCAGTTGAGTATCGATGACAATCAACTTAACAAAAAAATCGTTTCAGAAATGCTAGACTATTACCATACCTGTCTGCTCAGGTTGAGAATAATCTATTTAAAGAAAAAGTTGTCACAGGTGATCACGCAGGATGAAATGCAAATTGCCGATATGATTGAACATAGATCTTTTAACATTGTGGAACCAATGAGATTATATTATCTCACTTCTGAGACTTGTAAAGTATTGGATAGTTAATACCAAAACGTTGCTTTGGGAAGTATCACAGATGGAGAACAAATGGAGAAGTATTGTTTAAAGAAATTTATAGTCATTAGTATAATTATTGAATATCAAAGCTATTAAGATTTTCTTTTCAGCATAACATTCAAAGTGTTAGCATTAACTTTTAATTTTGCATAATACATACTGCAACTAAGGCCAACTGGTGGAAGAAATGTGAACATAAGTAATGCAATAGATCAGCACGTAAAACAATTAGCATGTACAATTTTTAAGACACAAAAACCGAGCTCTAATACTATCGCTTATCTCCGGACACTGATAAAGCGAAACAAGGACGAACTAATTTTAAACATCGACAAGGGATTAAACACCGGAGAGTATTTAAGCGATTCTGACGTCGGAAGCCTCGATACGGTTCCGATGTCAACAAGTGCTTCGGAGGAAGGACAGTTCAATGATTGTTGTGAAGAAGATACAGAAGAAGAGGACATGGACATCACAGGTGAGATTAGAATGGGTAAAGAATTTTTTAATGCTTTAGGAAAAAAACATTGATTTAAAAGAATAATTTTCTGGTTTTCAATATCAAGGATTTGATGCAGAAGATCTCCAAAAAAATGAACAATATTTCACTTAAAGATTTAATAGGATTATGTATCTACTTTGATTTGTAAAGAATCAAAGTTTGATAAAGTTAACAATTTAATGGGTAAACTGAATGAAAAACAGGCATGCTCAAATTAGTGTGTGTCATTTTTACTCATTGTGAATAAGATTAGTATAAAGATGAGCAAAAGTTTACATTTTCACCGAGTTTAATAAAGAATATATGTAAGAAGGAATAATGCCAAAAATACCAATTAGATAAAATTAGCAAAATTCTGCAAAATCGCAACCAAGGCCAATTGGTGGAATTCTAACCATCATACAAGACGAGACATCTCACAGGTGTGATTTGAATTAATAAAAAATATCAATTAGATAAAATTAGCAATAT
Source organism: Leptomastidea abnormis (assembly GCA_030522805.1). Classification (NCBI taxonomy): domain Eukaryota; kingdom Metazoa; phylum Arthropoda; class Insecta; order Hymenoptera; family Encyrtidae; genus Leptomastidea; species Leptomastidea abnormis. Next base: position 7,428 of record JAPYZE010002380.1, read on the forward strand.
TCTGCAAAATCGCAACCAAGGCCAATTGGTGGAATTCTAACCATCATACAAGACGAGACATTTCACAGGTGTGATTCGAATTAATAAAAAATTTGATACCTTAGGAAAGAAAAACTCATTTATATTAAAGAATTTTTAGGAGGTTTTTAGTATCAGGGATTCAATGCTGAAGAACTGTTCCAAAAAGTAAATAACATTTCACTATAAGATTTAATGGGATGTTTTTTATTTCATTTAAGAAGATCAAATCTAGATAAAATTAAAAATATAAATGTGTAAAGAAAAATTGATGAATGTATTGTTAAATACGATATTAAAACAACTTTCTCTAATATTAGCTTTTAAGGTCAGAAATAAGATATATAAGAAATATATCACCTATATTAGAAAGCATACCCATTAGTTAATGTAAGAATGGCTTGATTAATTTCAATTACTGCAAAATCATCATTATTTGATAGATTAGCAAAACCTACTGTATCTCACTGGTGTGAGAGTCTATTACTCGGTAAAGAATTAAGTTAAATAAAGAATGTGTGCAAGACGAAATGATGCCAAAAATACCAATTAGATAACATTGGCAATATTCCGCGAAATCGCAACGAAAGCCAACTGGTGGAATTACAACCATCACGCAAGACGAGAAATCTCACAGGTGTGATGAGAATTGATAAAGAAATTCTTGTTGCTTTTATAAAAAGAACATTATTTGATAGATTAGCAACACCTACTGTATCTCACTGGTGTGAGAGTCCATTACTCGGTAAAGAATTAAGTTAAATAAAGAATGTGTGCAAGAAGGAATCATGCCAGAAATACCAATAAAATAAATATTGGCAATATTCTGCAAAATCGCAACCAAGGCCAATTGGTGGAATTCTAATCATCATACAAGACGAGACATTTCAACAGGTGTGATTCGAATTAATAAAAAATTCATTTTGCTTTTAGAAAAAGAACACTGTCATTAAAGACTACTTTACAGGATTTCAATACCAAGGATTCAATGCTGAAGAACTAATAAAAAAAGTAAACAACATTTCACTTGAAGATTTAATAGAATTACGTATTTTCTTCGTTTAATTAATTTTTTTATAATAACCCAAGAAAAAATATACCAAATTGCGAATCTGCTATGTATTTCAAACCATCTATCAAATCTTTAAATTTATGCCACATGCAAGTATAGACACTTAGCAAAATATACTTTCAGAAATTGGATACAGATGATATATGGTTATATTCCGTACCGCATAAAATTGAAGAAAACGTAAAATGCACAGAAATTATTTCTTTTTAAAAACAACAGATGTGTTTAAAACATCAAATTTTGCTCTTGAGACCACACAACGGGAAGTGCACGTGAGTGAAACTTTTCAGCCGACCTTCTCTGCCATTACGGAAATATCGAGAAATGTGTTCGATCAGTTAAGTATTGACGACAGTCAACTTAACAAAAAGCTAATTCTAGAGGCACTTGGTTATTATCATACGTGCCTGTTATGGATGAGAATAATTTATCTAAAGAAGAAATTGTCCCAAGCCATGACTGCAATGGAGATTCAAATCGCAGATATGATGGAACACCGATCGTTTAACATTGTCGAGCCCATGAGATTATTTTATCTCACCTTTGGTTTACTTGATGTTGCACGTTTTGATTCTTAAATTTTTACTAATCATTGATTATACCATTTTTGATGTTCCAGAATGCTGTATAATGCATATTGATTTTCTTCCTCAGGATGATGTTCAAATTGCTGAAAACAAAAAGAAGAGTAAGTTTTAGCATAATTAACACGTGTAAAAAAAAGTTATTAATTTTCTTTTTTTTTCTTTTATTACAATATATTTTGGTGTCCAAAATTTGATTAATAACTAATAATCTAAATATAGTGCATCAATTTTTATTTATTATGCATTTGAAATTTTTGAATAAGAACTTTAAATAAGAGATGCAAACCAAGAGGTGTAAAATAATTTTGAAATTTTCCTTTTTATATAATTTTAATATTAGTTTAATAATTTGAAATTATAAAGAATAAATTGTTTTATTTATGGGCATCTCTCATTTATCATTGCAGAATTATGTACATACCTACAATCTGTAATTACTCTATCAATCAAATTATTAAAAAATTTCTAATGTTGAAATGAAAATTTAAAAATACAATTTTATCATAATAAACTTTTTAATAACTAAATTAAAAAATTGTTAATTATATAATAAAAAAAGAACAATACGTTCAAACTAATTATTGATACATATATAAACTAAAAAAGTTAAAGTATAGAGATATCAATAAATTACCTTTATCATGTAAGGTATTTCAGTATCTTACAGAAAATTCCCATTTCCAGAGGTACTAGAATTGACTGCCCATATCCTTTGATATATTTTTTAGAACTGCTACCTCTGGATTAATGTAATACACTCCACATCATCTGCAGATCTGCAGAACCATTCCGCTTGTTGTACCCAAATTTCATGACTTTTTTTGTCTAAAATAAATCGTGCTGTGTTATAATGGAGCAAGACATAAAAATATATTTAAATAATATTTATAATAGTTGTAGTAAGCTACTATATTCACATTATACTAATTTTTATAATTATATAACAGTGGCCGAGGTCTAACAAAAGATATAGGTAATTAATTCATCAAAAATGCGTGTCATATGGCTTTTTAATGTGAAAATTGTTTTTAAAAATTGTTTTAATTGTTAGCTGTGTAGGAAATTTCGGTGTATGACTGACCCCGGCATGCCGTTACTACGCAGATATGCAAACCGAAACAAAATGGAGGTGATTGGTGAATTACTATTTCCACTTATTTTATTTATTACGTAAAATAAAATAGTTAAAATTGAAACAAATTCAAAATGTATAGCTTAATTTTATACTTATTTAAAAATTTATTTAATTAGACGATGAGAAAAGTATCATTACGAAATTACATATAGGTATAGGGAGACTTTTAGCGTTTGCACCAAGCGAAAGGGAGTGGTCGACTCGACTGTACGCTTGATTTTTTCTACCATTACATTAAATTAAAAATACCTTAAAAAAAGCAAAAACCTTAAACTTTTTGAAAGTAATAAATATAATTAAAGAAATTTCTGGAAATTTTATTTTTAAAAAATCGTAGTTAAAAAAATTATAACCGCTTGTGAAAAGCATAAACATACATAAAATTGAACATAATGTTTTATGAAATATAATGAGGGATTACAAAAAAGAGTTACGGATTTTTTAATGACCGTGAAAATTTTTAAGCAAATAAACAATCAATATTTGAAATTAACCTTTGTGACCCGTAATACGATAATGAAAAATTACAATAATTTTTTTATACCAAAGTAAAATTAAAAATGACGTAAATTATTACATAGTCAAATAAAACATACCTTTTGAGAACATATTGCCTTGCTGCTCAGCAATTCTCCAAATCGGAGTCCCCGATGTTATTCCGAAGACGTCGAAAGGGAAAATGGACGAGAGTTGAAAAATTAGCTGACGCGTCGCAACGTCGCAAGCGAACAAACGATGATCGTAAAGTATCCCAGTTAACCATAATTATCTAACATAAAATTTATCAAAAAGTTATCTTGAAAATATCTTTATAATAAAAGATATCTTTAAGATATCTTTTCGATGGTTATTGGACGAGCAAAAGTGTCATAGTCATAGCTTTTACCGGAATACATGCTTTTTACTTCCGCTCACTTCATATTCGATGTATCGATTATTTTTTAGTTTTTCTATGAAATACTTGTAAATAAGGATGAAGAAAATAAAAAAAAACTCCAAAACAACTTCGGCGATAACAAAAAAAGCTATGAATCAACTTTTTTTTACAAATTAAAATAGATGGGATCTTCAAAATAATTTAAATTCATGATCATTCGATACATAAATAAATCGAGAGAAAAATAGAAATCAATCGAAATGATATCTCGATTATCGTTTTGTAACTTTCAAAAAATCAAAAATAAGAACGCGCAGACGCACGAAACATGCGCCATGTGTAAATTTTTCTCCCCCATGCACGCGGTCAGTGTGCCGCCTGCAGAACCCACGTGTTCCCACGTGTAGATCAATTTTAATTTGTTATAAATTATTGTAGCCCAAGGATAATTAATTAATTAGCAACAGACGAAAATATGGGAAAGCCAGGTAAGATTCTTTAAAATATGTTTTAAATGGTTATTGTTGATGTTGTTTAACTTATTGAAGCCGGTAAAAATAACGTTTATGAAGTATCATAACCTCTAAAGATTACACGTTAAAATGCGGCACGAGAAGGATTCGATATTATTCGGCGAATATAATTTTTTTTAATGATTGATTCAACATGAAAATTACAATAAGAACAAAAAAATAATTTTCTGATGTGCTTTTGTCTCAACTCTTGTTTACGTTCGCTTTGATATGTAAACAAACAATATTTTTGCGGATGCCAGCTCGATTAATGTTGCATCGTTTCTAACACGTGTAATTGTGAAATTTATACTTTTTTCTAAGACCAATGTCAAAAAATAATTTTTTTTTAATTGTTGAGAATATTATTTTTTTAATAAATAATTATTATTGCTCCAGATTATGACATATGCTTCTGCACTTTGCGCGTTTGTTAATAAAATTATGAAAGATGGTTGAATAATGCAAACTATTAGAGCCAGACTTTTATATACTGTTCTGTATTGTTTGGTGTCGAAGTTTTGCAAAATAAACAAACCGAGTTGTCATATGTGTGAAAATATCTTTGTATTTCACAGTAGACAATACAGCTTACAAATCAAACTCATCTCAAATCATTACAAGTTTCTTTAAAAGTCTTTTAATTCCTTATAATTTATTTATACTTATTTTTATAGGATTTTCACCTCGTGGTGGTGGAGGCGGATTTAGAGGAGGCGGTGGTGGTGGTGGCCGTGGAGGTGGTGGTCGTGGTGGTTTTGGAGGCCGTGGCGGAGGCGGTGGTAGAGGTGGATTTGGTGGAGGCGGCGGCAGAGGTGGATTTGGCGGAGGACGTGGTGGTGGTGGTGGCACACCCCGTGGACGAGGTGGACGTGGTGGAGGAGGTGGCAGAGGACGAGGAGGTGGTGGTTTCAAAGGTGGCAAGACAGTTGTCCTTGAGCCACATCGTCATGAGGCAGTGTTCATTGCTAAAGGAAAAGAGGATGCATTGGTTACGCGAAACTTAGTACCAGGTTCTGAAGTTTATGGAGAAAAGAGGATAAGTGTTGATGTGAGTTGCATATTTAGTTATTAATAATTTGTTTTCCTTTTTTTTATGATTTAAAGGATTTTATTATTTGGCATACAGTAGAGCTGACAAGTGCTACTTAATAGTTTTGTCAGTGGAACAGATATGCTAGATAAACAAGTAGTCTATGTGTGTCTGCAAAACTTGATAATTGTTTTGCAAATGAAATTAACTACTCACATTTAAATTTTATAAAATGGAAAAATTATTTAATCTTATGTATGTTATAAACTTAACGTTTTTTAATAAAATATCTTTATTTTATTATAGGGAGAAAATGGAGAGAAAATTGAATACAGAGTCTGGAATCCATTCAGATCGAAGCTTGCTGCTGCTATTCTTGGTGGTGTAGATCAAATTCACATATCTCCTGGTACTAAAGTGCTATATCTAGGAGCAGCCTCAGGAACCACTGTTTCTCATGTTGCAGATATTGTTGGACCTGTATGTCATACAAATTTTTTACTTTTTTAAATATAAATCACAAGCAGGCATTAGAGCCGTGCTGGTGTATCTTATCAGTTTGGTGTCGAAGCACTGCTATATCAATATTGTATATTTTATAAATTCATACAATTTCAAATAATTTTATGTTAAAACAATATACAAACAATATATATTTTTTAAATATTACTTCTTATTTACTGCATATCATAATCATGTAGTCAATAAATATTTTTTGTACAATTTCAGGAAGGTCTAGTATATGCAGTTGAATTTTCACATAGGTCTGGAAGAGATCTTATTAATGTAGCCAAAAAGCGAACAAACATAATTCCTATCATTGAAGATGCCAGACATCCACATAAATACAGAATGTTAATTGGTATGGTAGACACGATATTTGCAGATGTTGCCCAACCAGACCAAGCCAGAATTGTCAGTTTAAATGCACAGTATTTCCTCAAAAATGGAGGTCATTTTGTTATTTCAATTAAGGTTTGTATAATTTTTTATTATTAAAAGAAGATGCATACAGTAGAGCTGATTTAAACATAAAGGTTTTAATCAGTGGAACAGCTATGCAAAAGAAAAATTTAGTAAATCTTTGTTTGTCAAATAATTTCTATTGTTTTACAATTCAAATTTACTAAGCACAATCAATTAACACAATTAAATTATTATCTAATAAGTTTTTTTTGAAAAAATATCAAAATTTATAAATTTTTTTTTTTATTCAGGCAAGTTGTATAGACTCAACAGCCCAACCAGAAGCCGTGTTTGCATCAGAAGTGAAAAAATTGGTAGCAGACAAGCTGAAACCCCAAGAACAGATAACTCTTGAGCCATATGAGCGAGACCACGCAGTTGTCGTCGGTGTGTTTAGGCCGCCTCCGAAGAAAGCCGCGTAACACTTGTGAAATGTACACTATTTCAAATTCACACGTACAAAAACACTCTTATTGAAATGGACAGTAAGCTACAACCATTTCAATTATACCATAACGATTCGCAGTGATTGTCCATACTTGTCTGTACGTGTAACAGAGTTTATATTATAAAATTGTATGACTTTTTATTATTAACGCCAGAAATTGTAGAATTAAATGTAATTTCTATTTTATTAAAGATTAGTGTGTTAACAGCACTGGGCAATCGCTGCGTTCTGAAAAAAATAAGCGTCGAATGCGTTGCGCGAATTATCGCGCACATTTGTTATTTTGTATGCGACGTGTTTATTTTACATTAAGATTTTTCATTTATACATTAAAAATACGTATTCTTATAAGAAATAAAGATTAGATGAATGTATTTTTCATCAAAAAAAGAAAAAAAAGCTTGACAAGTATTCGATTTTTTTCTCACAAATAAAAAAGATCACTCCTACAAAAATAAAAGTCTATCGTTTCTCATTAGCTTTTGTCGTCTTGTCTGCCAAATTCACTTGATTCGTCGTTCGCATGTTGTCGATAGTTATAGAACTTAGATACTTATATATTAAATGGCAGAATATATTTTTCAAAATTGACAAGTGACTCTCACGCGACAAATTATTTTTCTCCATTAACCTTTTATTTATTTATTTATTTTTAAAAATATAATGATATTTAAAAATATTTCATTAAACCTACAAACATACATTCGCGTTTAACTTTTAATTATAAAAAATTAATAAAAAATCCCTTAAATATGAGTGGAATCGAAGAAACCGAAAAAGGTTAGTAATTTTTATCACTCGTAATACTTACACTTGATCATTTTCTATATAAAAATGAAAAACCATCCCTGTCTTAAACTCAGTACCAAGCATCGACGGTTCAAGCGATGCATCAGCCGATCCCAAAGCCACCATCTCAGGTGAAATACATCAACAAAGCAAGGATCATCCAAAGTCCCTGAAAAAAAGGAAAATGCGGTAAAATCTCCAAACGAAATCAATCAATCTCAATCATGTTTTTAAAATTTCATCTTCATCTATATATAATTAATCTCCCAAAAAGATCGGCACCAAGACGTCGTCTTACCGGTGGTGCAGACGAATCATCACCCGGAGCAGAGTCATCCTCATCAGCCGAGCATCAACAAGGACAAACATCACCACATGCATCAATGCCTGCGGCACCTTTATCCCAGGATATCCACGGCGAAGGTTCGCCTGCCACTGACTCGACCACAGCGGCTAGCCGACCCTCATCCGAAGGACACAGCGAAAAGGAACATTTACCATCGACCGGGTAAAATTTATATATCAATACGACATTTTAGATTTTTATAAATTAAACTTATAAAAAAAATAAAATAATTATTGTTTTTAGGGATCCAAGAGTCGACGAGATGCTGGAACGTGCGCTGTCGAATTTACAAGAGGCTGGTAAAGCTTTGGCGAGTCTTGGTGAAAACGTCGAGCATGAGCTCAAGGTGCGACCTTGTGAGATGACGCTACCCGTGTCACGTATTGCACGCCGAGCGGCACGAAGAAGCCGTAGGCATGATTAATAAATAATTGATACGGGTAAGGGATGGTCCGGTTACTGACGTTAATTTTATAACCGATTTTTTTTTTTTAATTGTTTTGTATGAGTTAAATATGAGTAAAATTTTGTGTGTATTTAAGGCTTGTATATGTCAATAATCGAATAAAAAAAATCGGTCGAGATCGGTAACAAAATATACTACGTTTGAAAATTCATTTTAAATGATTGTCAGTAATTGGACCTCTCTTTTTTTGTTTAAATACAATAATAAAAATAAAACTCGTTTTACAAGATCGGAAAATTTTTGAAATAAAAAATTATTTTTAAAATTGAAATAGTTGATTAACAATTAAAAAGCAAATAATCAATTACAAATGTACCCAGCTATTTCTCGTTGAACTGATGGGACGTACACGCAAATGGACAGGTCAAGTCGAGGGTAAAATACGTTGGGCACATAACGACATTTTAGAACTTCATCACGAATTAACAAATTTGATCGGTCAGTTGGAGGATAGTAAACGTGAACTAACAGAAGTCAAGGAACGCGCTGAAAAAGCTGAAGAATCTCAGCAGGTATTACATCAACACTCCTTCTCTTTTTTACCAAAATCTTTCTTACATTCTTTACAATCAATCCTCTCTAATACTCATAAAAAATTCACAATTTTCAGAAAAGCATGGACAGTCGAGGACAGGCTGATAAAACAGCAATGATGTCTGGTCACGATGCTAGTCGCAGTGGTAGCCCATCTCGTAGTGAAAAACCTGGTGGGGCTGCTAGTAAAGCTGCATCCATGCAAGCATCAAGATGTGCCAGCCGAGTACTCGATGATCTTGCTTGCGATGAAAGTCCAGAAGCTAATAAACGCAAGGCTGCAGAAGCTGAAAGGTTGCAACAATGTTGCGCTGAGGTGACGATTAAATTGTGTTTTTATGTGCACATGAACATGTAATCAAATGTAACATTAATTGTATGTTTTTATGTATAGCTCGAAGAAGAAATACTTTGTCTACGTAAGCAGAATGAAAAAATCGTTAAGGAGCGGGCTGAGTATGAGAGCGCGATACAGCGAGCTTTACTCAAGGGTGTGTCCTCGCTCAACGTTGAGACACTCAAAGTCTTACGCTGCGCTCCTCCTGTGTCTTGTTGTCCACCTGGATCCTCTGAATCAACTAGCATGTAAGTCTTTTCTCAATTCTATATTTTTAAATAATCAATGATCTGAAATTATTTGATAAAATAACTTATTTTTATCTGTAGCGAACCTACATCGAAAGGTAGAGCATCTGGTTGTCCAGGTGGTTCAGCTGGTAATGGAAAAAATCGACGTAGCTCAGCCAGTCATGACTCACGGGAAAGCATACGTAGACAATGTCCTGCTGCTGATGGTAGATCCGAGCATAAATCTAAACGTCATTCGCGAGATAATGGCAATGGTAATATGCTACTTTTGATGCATCAGCGAGATGCTGAGAGTTTTGGTATACAATCAACTACATTGAGGTGTCCAGGTATGTTGATTGTTTGAGGAAATCTTGATTTTTTATCATTGAAATAAATAGTTGGTTCATGTGGGTATATTTGTTTGTTTTATTTTTCTTTTTTATAGGAGCAGAGGCAGCAAAGAAGCCAGCTATCTGCAGCGGTGGAAATTGTGGCAAGTCAACATGTTGAATGCTGATATGCTTGTACTTTTGGATTACACTGAGCTTACAGAAGAATTTTAAGTATTGTATAAGAATACTATATTTGTTTTGACTTTTTTACATATATATTTTGGATGAATATTTTTTGGAAGTTTTATTTCATTTTTATAAAAAACAGTGGATGTTTTTTTTTCTTTTATTCTTATATCTCTTCTTAAACTTTATTGTAAGGACTATATGAGTTAGGAGATTTGAAGGTATATTGATAAACAAACTCGATCAATTTGAAAATATAATAAATTTTTGTATTTATTTATTCATGTTATGTTGTATATATATATTAATATATAATATATCAGCAAAAAATATGGTTTTCTTCGACATTGGAATGTTACAGTATACATATTTGCGCGGATTACGTGAAAACATATAAGCGCCATTCGTTGCTGATTTTATGAAAAAAAAAATCAAACTTGTAACGAATGTACTAGTCGTACGTTTTCGTAAGCTTGCAAAAAATAAAACGATTATTATAATGGCAGGGAAACAAATTATTGGTATACACAGTAATATATACCGTCGTTTTTATCTTTTCTTTTAGCAAAAAGAAATATAATAACGTAATTAAGCAGCTATTATAAAGAGAAAACCCTAAAGCAGCGCAATAACAAATCTATACAAATACTAAGGATATTATTCATTGTTGAACAAGGGCATGACAAAAAAAATGCATACGAACACTGTTTTGTTGGCTATTTACAATGTCACAAAATAATAGTGATAATTGTAAATTTAAGTTATCGATGATTTTTTTTTTTTTATAACACTATATGAATTGAAATAATGGTTAGTTTGTTATATAACATAAAGAAGGAATTAAGACAAAAATTATTTTGTGTAACAGAATACAACTATTACAATATTAAGAAATTTGATTGATCTTATTAATCAAATTGCTTACCATTTTTTTACGATCATTTGTAGCAGCTAAACTTTTAGAAATAAAGTTTATTTTCCTTTCTTTTTCGAAAATATTAAATAATAATTGAATATTTAATTTGCTTTAATAAGATAAATAAAATTTTACTTGACTGAACGAGTTAAATTTCAATATTGAAAATATGTTTATTTTTTTTTTTTTTTTTGTCAGCTGATAGTTTTAATTTTTTTCTATTAATCTCAATTCAAATTAAAGTGAGTATTAATTAATAATTAATTTGCAAATAAAAGATAAAATTAATATATACCTACATAATATATATTGCTAATAAACATTTTTTTCACACGAAAAAAACGTTTATCATTTTTCTCTACTCATTGGACCGCTGATTGCACACGTGTGCACAAACGCATATATTATACTAATTATGCGCTGACACTCGTATTTAAATATATATGTATATATTATTTATTTATTTAATTATATTTATATATGCATAAAAAGGTAATAATGTATTTAGGCTAGGCAAGGCACAGTAAGTGGCTGAATTACTGTGCGTTTAGCCGCACTTTTGGTAAATTCGCTCGCACTTTTTTCATAATTTTTTTTATTTTTATTTTTTATTTTTTTATTTCATTATTGTACGCACAATATTATATTTCCTCCTCCTTTTTTTATCATCATCCTCTTTCATCTTTTACGTTGGGATAGATCATCGGATTTTTTAGATCCGATACGACACAAATAATTATTTTCATAAAGAAAGATATTTTTTGTGAAATTTAAGCTTTTGCTGTGGTGTTCCGAGTTCTTTTTTTTACAAAAGAAAAGTTTTATAAAGTATTTTTAATAACAAAAATACTTTTTAGTATTTTTTTTTTTTCTTATAAATGTCAGAATGTTTAATAACTAATTATAATATAATTTTAGAAGAAAAAAAAATAAAGCAATATTTTATATTATATAAATCAACAAAACGGCAGTGAACCGACAAGTAAATAAATACATCTACTTGAAATAAAAAGTATAATATATATTCTATATTTTGTTGATATACGTACGTTTGCCGAGTGAATACCAAAGAAAATTAAAATAAAGAAATTCTGATGGTTAAATAAAAAATAAAGAAAAAAATACAAATTAACCGGCAGTATAATATAAACACAACTTGCCTTAAGAAAAAATAAAAAAAATAAATTCTTAAGGAGATGAGTTATAAGCTCGGTGCGTAGTTCGTCATCATCATCATCATCATCATCATCGATGTACGCAATTAAAAATCCGAGACGCGTGTAACGTCATATACTAAAACATGTCAATCGATAAGCTCGCAGATATGCGCCGTTGGAAAGATATGACGTGAAAGTGAAAACATCGTTTAACTATACTATACGTTTTTCTTTTTCTCACCTTCTTATTACCACTGCACTCATAAAACTTCACAAAATATGACAACAAATAAAATTGTTGTTATAACTTATTAATTTTCTTTTTGTTTTTTATTGATTAAAATTTTTTTTTAATTTTTTTTAAATTATTGAAAATTAAAAAAAATTAAGATTACAATTATTTCTATTAGAGAGCATTCTTGTTTCTTTATGAATTTGATATTTTTTTGACAGTTACTAATATCTTTTTTCTCATACTCACGTCTGGTTATTATTAATGTCATCTTTTTGTGCGAGACAATTTATTTATTAATAACTTTCATATACTAATATATGTCGGTATGCACGTAACTGTAGATGCAACATTAACATACACGTTTTACTAAATTCATAGGCGCATTGAATAAAAATTTTACAACAAATATGCTGTAATTTGTAATTAATTTTTTTTTTCAATTTTTCCAACGTTTTCTTTAAAAATATCAACATGCAAGATAAAAATTTATCACATCAATATCTATTTTTACTTTTCTTTTTCTGTTTTTTTTTTTTTTTTTAATAATCTTTTCAAAAGCGAGAGAACAATTTAATAACCATTTTTCACAAAACGCGAATGGCTGTATCGCGTTTCGTCGAAAAAAAAATATAAGTTTCAATACAAGTGCGTAAAAAATGATATATTACAACGAAAACAAGAAATCGTACACGTTGAATATATCATTTTTACGACAAACCATGTATCGAATTTTTTTTTCTTTTGTTTTAATCGCGAGTGCAAAACATGATTTTAAACACGCGTGAATTTAGCAAACGTGCGTAAAATCACGTTTATCGCACGTCGTTCGTAAAGATAATAATTTACACACCACATATAGAATTTATGTATAATCATTTTTCTAATCTGCCTTTCAGTTCCTTTGAACTCGCTTATTTTTTAATAAAAAAATATCTTATTATATGCTCATATATAACGTCATTACAAATATATAATATGTCTCACGTCACTTGGCACTTCGAATTACACGCAATTATACAATTAAAAATCTTTATCGATTAACCAAGTGCCCAAAAATATCTTCAACTACAAAAATACAACACTCCTTTCTTGCCCTTCAAAAAAAAACCATCCGATTATAATTCACATGATAAAAACGACCAATCGGTAAAAAATATCTAAAACACCATTAATTTTTTTTTTCCTATCTGTCTCGAATTATAAACAATCTCCTTTTATGATTTAAACTTTGTTTTTTTTTTTTTCCTGAACTCTATAATTATATCGATTGGTATTGCTTTTTTTTCTATAATATATATCATTGCGTAAATTTGATGAAAAAAAAAAAAAATCAATTATCATAGTTTAGTTGGCACGAACGAGATTAAGAAATTCCTCACGGGTTTTTGGATCATCTCGGAATACACCAAGCATCGTCGACGTTATTGTCTTGCTGTTGATTTTTTGAACTCCACGCATTACCATGCACATGTGCCTGTAAATTGTAAAGAATAAAATATCACTTTTTTTTTTCTTTTGAATATTTCTAAAAATAAAATGTAATAAGTACGGTTGATTTTATTTTAATTTGAATTAATTAGTAAAGAAACTACTTTGTAGGAATTTTCTTTATCACTTGTTCTTTGTGATAAGCACCAGTTTTTCTATGTGTTATCAAATAATATTAATACTTGCATCAGACGAGTTTCATATTAAGAATAATCATTTTTATTTATCTATTTATTCTTTTGTAATTTTAATTCTAATGAGCTATTCAGTTTTCAAAGTTGCATAAGAATGTGACATTTTTTTATTTGATGTACCTACACACATATGATATACATTATTAAAAACTACATAAAAAAAAAATAAATAAAAAAAGGCAACTAATAAAATTCAAATTTAAATGTCAAAACAAAGACACTAGTACAGACATTGATTGTCATAAAAAAAAACTTGTCTGATTTCGTAACATTACTAGGTATAATATTAGCTTACATTGTATTATATAAAATTAAAATTTTTGTTTACTTAATCACTAAATGCATACCAATATACCAATACATATTCCAAGTGTATATAATGTTTGTGTATATATTTCACATCATTACAAGACAACATTAAAAACGTGTTAACGATGAAAAATTAAATTTCATGCAAAAAAAAAAAAAAACATGACAACAAACGTAAGTTATATCCATTATTAATGAGCTGGTTTTTTTTTTATTCTCCCCCCTGCAAACATATCACGCTTTTATGCAACCCTAACGCAACGTAAGTCGCGTGTATTCAAATTTTTTTTTTCTTCTATTAAAATGTAAAATCATCCGCTTAAGTGTGAAAAAAAATTTACCATTTAAATCAAGCTTCTTTTTTTTTATTCTTCTAACTCGTCAACCTCGCTACCGAACGATCAATTAAAAATTGAAGAAAAAAAAAAGAATGTTGTAACGGTAGGCTTAATGAGTTTTAATGACTTTTTTTTCTTCATCTTCTAATTCCTGCTTTATACTTATATGAGCTACTGTCTGGTTTTTTTTTTTTTTATATATTGACCATCGGTTTTATCAAGTGGCGCGGTAGCGCCACGAAGGCGAGTTTGAAAAAAAAACGTACCGTGCGGTGCCGGCGACACTATATAGCTTGATATTCGGAAAGTCAATTTTGCGTGCACGAAAAATAGTGCTTAAATTATCTAAATCAATGACATTTCGGTT
>JAPYZE010002381.1:0-16571 GCA_030522805.1 Leptomastidea abnormis
TATATATATATATATATATATACTGCTGTTGCACCGATTAACGACCTTCGTTTTATGCTTAGTTTCTACATCATGTTTTATATGTGTATGTGTATGTATGAGAGAAAGAAAGATCGTTTTTACGGAGGACGTATACGTATATATATGTATGTAGCGATATGTTTTGAAACTTGTAAAATTGACTTTCGCGACTATATAGACCTATAGATATTGTAGTGTAGATCGATATTTTTTTTACCAAGTTTAACTTGTTAGTATGCTGTTGCTGTAAAAACCGGATATTATTCAGACGCTAATAAAAATTGATTAATAGGATCGTAATATTTTGAAGACTCGCGTAAAAAAAAAAAAAAAATGATCGGTTAAGTAAACGATTTATGATTGTGTTAAATCATAAAATAATAAATAAATAAATAAATAAGGGTTAAAACATAAAAAGCACAGTATAAAATTGCGAA
This sequence comes from Leptomastidea abnormis, assembly GCA_030522805.1. Taxonomy (NCBI): domain Eukaryota; kingdom Metazoa; phylum Arthropoda; class Insecta; order Hymenoptera; family Encyrtidae; genus Leptomastidea; species Leptomastidea abnormis. The sequence goes on from JAPYZE010002381.1 coordinate 459, forward strand.
AAAAAAATCAAGGAGAAAAGCTATATATACCTGTAAGGTGTGATACAACAGTCAACAACAAGAACAAGGTAAATCGTTCTCCAGAAGCCCGCATTCTATAGACATACACACACACATACACTTACTCTCCTGTGTCTCTCAACGCGACACGTCCGACAAACATAGAAGGTGAATCGGTTGGAATACGCTATGTATATACATATATCCGTATAGTCTCACCATAATCACCCCTCAAGTATACTAAGCCTAGGGTACCGGTATGTCGTCACGTTTTACTCCCTCTCTCGATATTTATATCTATATATAAATATATGTACTTGTATGTATACCAAAAAAAAAAAAAAAAAAAAAAATAGGAAGGTTTTACGCGAGATGAAGAAGGTAAGAGAAGGAGGAGGTTTGTTTCGTTAATCGAACGATTTATCGAGACAAACTGCGGGCTATGGTACTATTACTATATAAGTATTAGGATGTTGTGAAGTAGGTATAGACGTGACTAGATTCCTGCGGGCTTGGATATAACTTGGGATTTTCATGTGATGAGAGAAAAAAAAAGACTTGAAAAATTTTCCGGGTAAAAGTTGGATTGGAAAATTAACAAGCAGCTTTTTAGATATATTGGAGACTCAATCTCTTTTACTTATGGGTATACTGCGCTTTATTAATTTCACTTTTTTTTTATTATTATTATATGTGCGTCAACAGGTTTTTGGTTGAAAGAGAAAGAGTGTATGTATGTATGTGTGTGTGTGTTTTTTTTGATGGAGAAAGATTGTGAGAGCTCGTTAAACTTGAACCGTTAAATGAAACACGTGTATGAAATTTTTTTTTTTATTTTTGTTACCAAGAGGTTAATGGCATTTTCTTGTGGTATATATATAAGTATATATACGAGGCTTTTTGGTCAAGGAGATAGTATAAGATATATAAAGATGTTTGCTTGGATATAATGAAGTGATAAAAGTTATCTGGAATATATAGGGTATGTGAGATATATGCATTTATTTCAAGAGAAAAGGTATTTTGTGTAACAGTAAAATAAATTTAATTCTGTGTATATATATATAAAAGAAATTTGATATGTTATTTTATATTATATAGTCCTAGTCAATCTAGTTTATCTTAAGTTGTTGAAAATATATAAATGTATAAATTAATTGAAAATTAGTTTCTCAAACAAATTTATAGTTCATTGTTGATATACATATAAAATACTTTTTTTTTAGATACCAAACGATACGATTCATTTTATAAACTCTTGATATTCCCTAAGATAAGTTAAATTATTTGCTTGGAATTTTTTCTCAAGCTATGTATATAAATATATATAAATATATACATATTACGCAATTAAGAGTAAAAACTATTTTTATTAAAAGGTATATAAGTTTTCTTTTCTCGCGTGTCTCGTGTACACTCATGCCATTACGTTACGTTTTAGAAAATTGTCCTTTGATGTTGTGAATATCGTTCAATGTCAGGTATATCGATATATACATATATGTATTAAGTGTGTATGTGACATTCACTATACGTTAAACTTATCCATAGACAAATCGACAATGTCTGTTACAGTATTACAACGTTTATATGAGAATGAAAATTAGTCGATAACAAGTCTTCGACAACAGAACAACCACTTACTATATGTATTATAATAATAATAATAATAAAATTGTAACAATTTAAAATGATCGGATTTCTAATTCGTGATAAAATTGTAAATTCTTAAATTACTTTGTAAAATATAAATATATATTTTATACAAGTAAATATAATACTTGTTAGACTAATAAGAAATTAGCTGAGAAAATTTATATTTTGCTCACGTTGTTTTACGTAATTTTTTTTGTTTAACGACTTTTTAGATTGAAAAAATAAATTACAATTATTTAACTAAAAAAAAAATATTTTTAAATTTAATAATCTCGTAAAAAAGTAACGCTCTCATACATATTAAATACCTCCTCTTTGAAATATTTCATATTGTATCGATCTCCCGAAAAATAAAGACACAAAAACATACATAATAGTAGTACTTTTACGAAATTCGTAAATAGCTTCTTTCTTTCTCAAGTAATATTTTTCGGTAAAACTGACTGACATCCTGGCAACGACTACGACGACGACACCCTCTCATCCTTTTCCTCTATTTTATAACCAACGCGTTCTGAATTTTCTCAGATCGTCATTTTCTCAAGCTTTTCTCTCTCGCGGGCGCGCGCGCAAACACTTGGCTTCCAAACTCACTTCACTTCTCTTTTTTCTTTCTTTCTCTAAAGCGTCGTCGGGCAAATATTAAGTAGAGAATCCACAGCGAATATTTCACGCTAAGGCATATTAGCGCGCCTTGAGTTTCTTGGTTGTATGTGGAGGTTCTGGGTAAGAAGAAGAAGAAGAAAATGATGGAAGGGTAGGGTATGACGCGTGCCGAGGAAAATTTGGTGGAAAATATTAGAGAGAGAGAAAAGGTGTTGCGTCTTGCGATTTGTTGGAGAAGGTGAATGTCGGGAGAGAGAGAGAGAGAGAGAGAGAGAGAGAGAGAGAGAGAGAGAAAATGACGTGAAACGACGTGTAGACTTGAGTTTGAGGAGAAAGGGGGAAAGGCTAATTTTGTTATTGAATTCTTTTGGCTGCTTTTACGTTGGTAAAATTGACTTGAAAAAAAAAATTAAATTTTGTGGTTTGGGAATTTTTTTTTTTTTTTAATATTTTGAGATGTAAAGATTGTGCGGTTTCTTTTGATGATATGATATGGCACTTGAGATACTTTTTATTTCTTTTTTGTTACAAATTGAATTTATCAGAGATAGCATTTCGGAATACAGAAAAAGTTTGATTAATAAAAAAAAAATAAAGAGGAAATACGAATCTTATCTTTAAATAAAAAAAAAATTTTTTTCAACGATTGCCGAAGCCCTGATAAAGTAAAACTTTGCTCAGCCAAAGTAAAATTCATAACTTTCCCTTATACCCAAACCCATATATTCATATCCCTACTTTCCTTTAAAAAAAAATCGAGATAGATATAGACGACATTTGAAATTCCCAGAAAATACGTTTCATTTCCTCCCCACGATTGTGCATCACAGCATCAGCTACCACCCGTATCTTATTTCCTACTTTTCTAAATGTTTGTCCCCCCCCCTTCCCCCCTATGAAAAAAAAAAGACAGATCAGCAAAGCGCGAAGAAAGTATTTATTTTAAGACTTGAATTTTTGCGTTTCGCTATCTTTCTTTTTATTTTCTCTCTCTCAGTGTTACTAAAAAAATATTCTGGACGATTTCGATAGTAGAATTTTTTTTCTCTATATGCGTACACAGTTTTCGTCATACGCTTTCAAAAAAAAAAAAGAAAAAGGATGACTGTAAAAAAAATTTTTTATGAGCTTGAAAAGAACAAACGTGATGGAGAAGAGAGTTTGTTCGTAAAATGAGAGGGACAGTTTTCATACAAACGAGTTTTTTTGATATTTACTTTTTTATATTCGTATATAACGGTAAAGCTTGATGAATAAATAAAAAAAAAAGAAGAAAAAAAATATTTTTTGTTGATATTTTTCGGGGAATATGAAGTTTTGAAAATATAGATCGTTTGAAGCAAATAGTAGAAAAGGGGAAAACAATGGTTTTTTGATTCTTCTTTTTTTTTATAAAGTGAATTTTGTGTAAAAATGTAGAAATTTGTAAAAAATAAAAATTCGAAATTGCAAACTAAACACAAACAAAACTTTACTTTCTAAAAGTCGAGTTTTGAAAAACTCTTTACTTGAAACGATACATCGATATATATATACACCAAAAATATCGTTTTACATCGTGAGTTACATACTGTTGTATTGAATTTCAAAGTTTTCACTATACATCACAAAAGCAACAGTTATAACAAACAGTAAAATATACAATCAATCTTTGAATAAAAAAAACATTTACTCTATTTAAAAAAAAAAAAAAGTCCTTGAACACATAATATAAACCAGAAAACAATGACAAAAGAGCTTCTTTAACTTTCACATTTTCTGACTTAACTTAAACAGATATCTTTATATAAATCAGAATTGAATTGACAAAAGAAACTCATTCAAGTTTCCTTATAAAGCCAATAAAAATTCTGTTTCGTTATACACCCAACCTTTTTCAACCTACATTTTCAACAAAAAAATCTCCATTCAAAAAAAAAAATAAAATAAAAATATTCCACACAAATACACTATATACGCAAACATCCTTTTCCCCCCCAAAAAAAATAAATCTCAACCACTCAAAGGAATCTCTTAACTCAAACGCATCCAAATCATTATTTTACCTTCGATTTATTGTCTCTTCCCTATATATATATAGAAGAGCTTCTCTGGACAGTAAATCGTACAATACATAGTAAATCGTCGTTCAGGTGCGTGAGTTTTGACGACGTATATATATGTATACCCGAGAAAACCCGGAACTGTATGTATTGAGAGCAACGTGCGTAATTCGTGTAGTAGAGGTTCTAGAGATAAAGGGAGGTTGGTTGGTTGGTTGGTTGGTTGGTTACAGAATTTGTAACACTGGTACGACACACTTTGATTGAGAACTATTTGTCTGCGTGGACTTCCGGCTATTGCGATATTGCTTGGCTGTTATTTACTGTGATCGTATGTATAAGTTATATACGTTTGTATTCGTCTTTCAAATGATTTTTTTTTCTATAACTTGATATATTATATTGTTCGTCATAATAATTTTTTTTCTTAATTTTGGTAACGAGTATACAATTGTTAACTTACAAAAATAAAAATAAAATACAAAACCAAGCCAAAAAGAAAGTAACAAAAAAAGTAAAAAAAAAGGAAGGCTAGAGGTGACGCACACTTAATTAGAAAGTCGACATGCTGGGTGGAACACAGGCGTTCATTTCTACTTAACTCACCTCGACAGAAGTCTCCAACATACATACACACACATACAGAGAGACTTAAAGAGAGAAAGAGACCATCAACCCCCAGACTCACGCGAATGAAATTCATGAGTTTTCCCAGGTCCCCCCTCCCCCTCCTTTTAGTAAAGTCTACTACCTATACACAGAAAACGAAGATAGAGAGAGAAAAGCCAGAGGGGTCACACGGAAACTGTTGGTCAAGTTAAGAGAGAAAGAGAAGAAGAAGAATAAGAGAAGGCTGACAACGTGTCAGTCAGACCCTGAATTTTCAAGCCGAGAGAGAGAGAGAGAGAAGGAGAGAGAGAAAGAGTATAGTCAAGGTGCCGAGGAAGCATATATAGCTTAAAGCGTAAAACCACTTTATTTAATAGCTCGGTTTGATCCACTTCTACTGTAATGCATATATATATAGCTTTGAAATAAGGGAGAGCTTTTGGCTATTATCGGACTTCTAATTCGTTAAGAAGTATACGACAGAGAATTTACATTTTTTATATAGAGGAATGTAAAATATTGATTTGTAGAATTATTTTTTTTTTCTGATAAGATATAAAATTTTTGGTTAATGAGTATAGTTAGATAAAAGTTTAGTATATGATGATATTAATTTATAACTGACTAAATTTTAAATACAAATTACACTTATATATTACGTATTAATTCTGATACTGTAATTCATCATAAAATTTAAAATTCTCTTATAATCATTTTACAACCATAACATCACGTAATCCTATACATCTAATCTCAATAAGTTACAACTTAAGATATATAAGTTTTCCTAAATTTATCCAATATACCCTCCCCTTCTTTTCATCATTAATCCAAGCGCGAAATGCTAATTCAAAGTCAACCACTCATCAAGATATACAAGAGAGTATTATCAAGAGATAAACTCTCACCGATATCGAATTTATCTATATATACAGAGAGAAAGTTGATCACGCGCAGCAGCAGCGAAGATCTTCGAAGATTCTCTTCCATCTCTCAAGAGAAGGGAAGAAGAAGAAGAAGATTGGTCGAGTAAGATGAGACCTTAACTTACTCTATACCCCTTTTCGACGCATCTTAATTGCGAATGATGTAGTAGTAGCACCACCAGCAGCAAGTGGTAAAGAAGAAGAAGAAGAAGGAGGTGGTGGTGGAGTGTATACTATGGTAAGGTAAGAGCCAGAGCCAATCTCCTTAAGATCCATTAGACCGAATTAAATTTTACCTTATAGTACAGGAGTTTTGAAGAGGTACAGTTGCTTTCTATCTTGTTATATATATGCGATGTATTGAAAGAAGTTTGAGATATGAGATTGATTTGGTTAATTTTTTTTTTTTTTTTTTATTGCAAAATTATTGACGCAGATGCAAATAATTGTTACTTAAAATTTATGTTAATTAGTCTAACAACAATAAAAACAAAGGGATTAAACAAAAATTCATTATTGCAAATCAGCTTATATAAAAACTACTAATTTATTTTTCATTTTTTTTTATTTTGTATCAAAAAAAAAATCTTACTCACCATTGCCTTAAAAAAAAAAAAAAAGATAAATAAATATACATATACAAAAATAATTAAAAAGTAATAAAAGCACCGTCATAAAACCTCCGAATTATTTTTGCATTTCGATATTCGGTCACGCGTTTCACGCTAACACACACAAACACACATAAACCTCTCCCTCAACGTTATATAAAGCGCATTTAAAATACAAAAAAAAAATGAACTGGGGGAAAAAAGAGACAGAGAAAGAGAGAAAATTCGAAGCAAAATGCAAAAACTCATACATAATCCTTGACTCGCCGTGGCGCATTTAATATGTGCCCCTCTTCTTCTCATCCCCCTTTTTTTTATCCAACCAGTTGAAACTCTCAGCTTGCTAATAACAACAACAATAATAATAATAATATATAACCCCGAGAGCGTTAATACGCCTACTATATACTGTATATATCTTTCCCTCTTTGTTGTGTGCATTGCTTTGTACGTATTATGTATATTCGACGAGTGGGTAAACAAGGAGATCGAGAAATTTTTTTGATCTTTTACTTTTACGTGCTCATATGGATAGTGAAAATTAAAATATATAGAAATTTAGATATATATAATATCATGTACGTGTCTTTGGGATGTTGTTGAGGTCTCCTGTTTGGTTTTTGATGAAATAAGTGATGTAGAATTTGAGGGTCGGTTAAGGGTTAAGTAGCTCTGGCTTATATGTTGAAATAATTAATGGATTGTGATTAGTGATGCTGTTTTAGATGGTAGAAGGGTTTGATGTTAAAGGTATATATATGGTGTACTGATAAATAAATGAGTGATTATTATTTTTTGGTGAAATATGTTTTAAATAATAAAATTAAATTTATAATACTCGTTTGTTAATGTAGAATTAAATATAAGAGTCAAAGAAGCTTTACTTTTTTTTTATTATTTGGTAAATTTTTATTTACGCTTATTTGCACACAAATTAGTAGCTGACCCTTGTTAAAAAAAAAAAAAAAAGAATTTAAAGAAGAAGCAAGACAAGAAGACGAAGGTATTTTAATGAAAAAAAAAAACCTTAAAAATTTGCATAATGCAAGAGAAGAATAAAAAAAAAAATTTTACGTACAAAGAGATAAAAAAAAAAGAGTAAAAGAGAAAAATAAAAAAAGGTACGCACGTTTTACGAATACTCAGCAATTAGGGATGCGTAATTACAGCTTCCCCTTTAGCAACACACACACACATATGTACGAATGTTAATGTAATGTTATTTAAAGAATTTTACATTTCGGCAGGAAATGAGTTTTTGCTGGATCGTTGAAGAGTAAATCCATAAAAGTAACTACGTAACTACTAGGATATATATTGAGGTTAAAACTATGATACGAGTTTTGGAGGATATAATATATGTGAGCGTCGAACGATTAATTGACGTTGAGGGGTAAGGTAAGTCTAAAATAAACTAATAAACATCTGCAACTGATTTACTTTTTTACAAGCAAATACATACAGGAGATGGCGCAATAGTAATTTCTATCAATTACCAAAAGTAAAAGTTTTTTATACTTGTGCTTTTTATATTATGATTATATAATTTTTGATTACGAGATTTGTGGTGGTTTAATAAGTAGAGAATTTTTTCTTTTTTTTTTTTTAATTAAAATTGTAATAAGTAAAAATATGTTTTATAATAATTTTCCTTTTTTTTTTGTTTGATTAATGTGATAGATTAAATTTACTGACAAATTTTAAACAAATTTTTACATTTTTTTTTCTTATAAATAAAATAATAATATTCACATGGGAAAATCAATTTTTTTTGTTTGTTTGGTAAAATAGGTATATAATTTAAATAAAATTCACACATGATTGCCTACAGCCAATACACCTGTATTTAAATATATAAAATATTTACGAAAAATCAAGGTATAAAAGATTAAAAAAAAAAACCGCAAACAATTAAATTCTCCCACATAAAAAAATAAAAAAAGAATTTATTAAATAACACTCGATTAACTTATTTAAAATTTTTCGTGAGAAAACACTTTTCTATACAGTAATAAAAATATATCGATCTAAAATGACGAAAAAATTCAATCGCGATAGTCTTTCGATAGTCTTCTATACCATCAAAGTGTAACAACCGAATAATCTTTAAATAACTTACTCCGTCAGGCATCCCATTTTATCTCAACCCAAATCTTTTCAAACCAAATCTATACCCTACATTATGAAATCAAGAACGTCTACAAATTCCAATAAAAAAACCTCTTCTTTAACCACTTAATTTTAAATTATTATTCCTTAAAAAAAAAAATAAAAATCCTATAAAAGCTCTAAAAAAGCTCACCAAGTAATAATACACCGATTACGAATATCCCTCCATAGCAACGCATCCTCAAAAGAAACCTAATGACATATATTTAAATACCACTTGTAAAAAGTTCAGTTAAATTTATCCCTCTCATCCTTTTTCCTTTTCTACTTGTCCCAGTATTTACAGATCGCTTTGATCTCAACACACGATTAACACCACAGTTTTTCCCTTCTTTCCCGTAAATAAAAAGCACATCTAAAAAAAAAGAAAGAAAGAAGCTCTACATTATATATTATAGCTGAAGATAATCAGCACAAAAAAAAGTCTGTATATAAAACGTTAGACATATAGTATAGGTATATGTATATTCAACGTTCGCGAACGTATATTATAACCTTGCCCGGTTGCACCCGGACACCCATACAGAGAGAGAGAAAGAAAGAGAGTATTATAGTAGATAGTAGTCACACACAGAGCTCATGCTCCAGTTTTCGCTTCCTCGAGCGACTAATGGCATTAACGGTAGCTCTGCTCTCCTCTACGCTCTCTCTCTCTATAGAGTCTACAAACTCCAAGCCTCTATATAGTAGGCATATAAGCACAATAACAACACTAGGCCGTTACCGTCGCCGCGCGTGCATAATAATGAAAAACCTTTCGCTTTTATGAAACTCACCTCTCTATATCTTCTATCTCTTTCTTTCTCTCGCTCAATTCTTATCGTATATATGTACGCTGTAAGGTGGGCTAAAGTACAGGTTTCTATGGCTAGGCGCCAAATGAGAGGAACTGTATTTTGATTTTTTAACTAAAAAGGTAATCATGAATAAAAAAATGTAAGATTTGCGAAAATGACACATACGAGTGTAAAAGGAGTATAGAATTTCAAAGATTTTATTTTTTATAATTGTCTTTGAAATTTAGATCATCTGATGTAGTTAGCCTTGCTTGGTGTTAGTTTTAAGGATATGTTTATTTTACTGGTATTGCGTAAGGTGTGAGTGTATATATATATCTTTATTTGGTATTATTTAATCGTGAACTTGCTTTTATTTTAATTTTATGTATTGAATAAGAAAGTTAGTATTACGTATTGTGTGTTTGTGTTGTTATCATATCTTAGAGAAGTGAATTAGAATAAATTTTGGTGGTATTTTTAAGTGCTAGATTTTATGTTGAAAAATTTTAAGTTATAAAAGTAGATCTAGTTACGACGTTTTGAAAGCTTGACAAAAAAACAAAAAAAAAATGTTTAAAAAGATAACAATAGCTAGTCATTTACTAAACAAGTAAGTAATTGCAGCTACACAGTAATAATTCTTTCGCTTTCGTAAACGATACCCTAGAATTATTGTGAGCAATTCAAAAAAAGACAACAAAAAAAAAGAACCTTTTTTTTTTATCTCAAAAATACAATTTTAAAATAAAGCACAAACTAACAAAAAGATACGATAACCCAAAACAATTTGTGCTTTCACACTATTTCACAAAAAAAAAAAAAAAAAGAATTAGAGGATGCACGAACAAACCAGGTAAATCGTACTAATCTCATTCAAAGTAAAAACAATAGGAAAAAATAAACCAGGGTAATCGTTCAACTGGACTTTCAAAGTATTTTTTTTCTTTTTTTTTGTTTTTACTGATAGCAATCTCAAGTTTTCACCAGTTTTACTTATTACCTTCTTAACATTAAATTGTTAAAAATTTTAAATACTAAATTGTGTCTCTCACTCAAAACTTGACAATAGCCTAACATTTTAACTTATCCATCGATCTTCTAACCATCAAAGCATATCCTTTTCCCCTTTATACTTTCTTTTTTTTTTTTTTTAAAACATCAACTTCTCAACAAGCAAAACTTTATCTTATATACTTTATAAAAATCCTAACGATTAACTTATATCTCAATTTTCAATATAGAAGCACATCCCGTGTATTATATTCCACTCGATAGCTTCTGTAAATTTCTCGTTTACGCAATTTTCATAACGAGCATTGTATTCCTTTTTTTTATAAAAAAAAAGGTAAAACGAGAGATATGCTTATACACAGTCTATACTGAACTTCCTTACTCTCTTTTTGAACGATATCAGAAGAGGGAGAAAAAAAATATAACCGTTTCTGCTATAAACTTTTAATTGGCATATTCGCGAGAGTAACGTCGTTTAACATTTTATTTTTTTTTTTTATTTTCACACTTCGACGCTTCGTTGTCGCTTAACTTTTTCTCTCTCTCTCTCTCTCGCGTCATTTTCAGACGTTGGAAAATGACGTTAATTTGCGTATATAGTATATACATAGATTTATTATTATTTTTTATTTCTTTATTTGTCAAATAAGCTTGGGAAGTTTTGAAAAGTTTGGTTGTCAGTTTGTGACAAATTCTTATGATGCACTGCTTCAGTTAACAATTTATAAAAAGTGATAAGCAATGCTAAGCTGACGTGATACCATTTTTTATGACTGGTTATTGGTAAACCTATAGATAAATTTCTCTTTGTATTTGGATATGTTTGAATGTGTATATATTTAGTTCGATTAATATTTTTGAATTATGATCTGGAAATATTGAAAATAAAAATGCTTAACGAGATGAAAGAGAAAGAGAGATTATGGAGTAATATTTGCTCTCGACGTATTGTACCAATTGGATTTTACAGTAATTCAGCAAAACTTGATATGCTTTAATTCAGGACGTTTATTTTAATTGGTATTTACCAATTACAGGAATTATGCAAAACGACAACGACATAAACTTAACGTTTAAATTAATTGAAAAGATAAAATGAAAAAAAAAAAAAAAATGATCGTAAACATGTTTGAATATTGTAGTTTACTATATTTTCACATTTGGTAAAAAAAGGGAAAATAAATCGTTTGGGTATTATAATACGAAATTCAATTGTTTTTAGCCGCGAGCTCGAGAGAACATAACGTGATTTCTGTGTATGTATATAAGTGAGAGGCGACGTAAGAGTAAAATCCAGATTGTACACAGTTTAAATTTTAGATTAAGTTCGTGTCCTGCTTTAGGCTAATTTATACTTCTATTTTCTTTGACATTTTGGGACACTTTAAAAAAATCTCCAGAAAAAAAATTGTGTATTTAAAATATTTTAAGCTCTGTTTAGATTTGTAAAAATTTTTAAAAATTTCAAAATCATCTTAAAATCCTACAATACACATTACAAAATATATATCATTACAAACTCATTCGAAATAAATCAATCTATCAAAAAGAAGGTCTCAAATCCTGTCTCTAAAAGCGAAAGCTCAATCATCATTCAAACACTACAAATATATAACTATATATATTCCAAGGTCATCAGACACATATCTGATCAAACGATTTCGCGAGATAGATATCTCGGTCCCTTTCCCACGAAATAGAAGAAGGAGAGCAAAAAAAAAAAAGAGTAGTAGGGGAAGCAGCAACACGTGAAATCGTACCCTACATATATACAAGAATAAACTGTATAGGCTATATTTATATATACAGGCCAGAAACGCAAGATGTGTCGCGCGATACTATACTATATTGTATATATTGCTGATTTTTTAATGTGAGGATCACGATTTTGTAGGAGCGAAATCGATGATTAGAATGTGAGGGAGAGAAAAAGAGTGGGGTGAGATATATAGGATAGTATATAGTTTGACGCAATCTTTTGGGAAATTTCGAGAGAGAGAATGGCTTCTGTGAATGGATTTTATGGGTTTTATGTTTAATGTTTTTGTAAAAGGGAGTGTGTAAATTAAAGGTAAATGAAGTTGTATTTTTTTTTATGAAAAATTGTTATTTTAAATATATTGAGATAATTTCATTTTAAATTTAAGGATATAAAATCATTAGGACTTAAGTGAAAAGAAAAAAAAAAGGATTTTGATCTTTATAGAATTTCAATCAGTTTGAGATGGCTTATCGTCTGAAAGTATACAGTAATCAGTAACGAATTGATAATTTAATCTCACTCTTATAAATGTGAATTATTAATTATTCGAGAACTATAGTTAAAAGTCTTAATTATATTGAAATCTAAATGAGTTTAAATAATCGTGTTTATACGATAGATTTAAAAGAAAAAGAGAAATTAACGTTCAATAATAAAATTATTGAATAATTCAAGTTCGTTAAATTTTATAAATTCTCGAAATATTATTATATATTGGAAAATTTATGAAAATTAATAAAATAGACATATATAACCATTCATAAAAAAAAATTTATAAAAATAAAAATTGAATTATTCATTAAAACATAACAAAATAAAATAAATATTAAAACAGAAGGTATAATATAATAGTCCCTTTTTATCTCTGCTATCTTTTTTATAAGTATTTCTAACAAGCTTAACGATTACTTATCCAAACAAATCTAAACAGTGCGTAAATGTATAGATCATAAGACACATACATACACGTACACTTACAACAGATTAAATCAACATTCACTATTTACTACTACTACTAACCCCACAGACTCAATAGTTGTTACCAAGTAGCTTATATCACTACCCAGTAATAAAAGAATAAAAAGGAAAAAAAAAAAGAACGAAGTCAGGGTGTATTTCGTCACACAGGGCCAATTAAATTCAATAACACATATAACGTACATACATAGAACGAACGTCCTGTATAAGAACGACAGCGTCAACGGTAAATCTCATGGGTGCATTATAGTATATACGCGCAATTCGTTCTGATCGTACTCAGGGATTTAAAGAGAGAGAAAGAGAAAGAAGTAGTGGTCAGATTTTACAGCATAGTGTATTGGAGCCTTGATGTTTGTTTGGTATTATGGTAGAGGTTGGTTTAAAAAGCATGTGTGTATGTGTGTGTGTCTTAAGAGTCACAAATCGTATGTTGGAATAGTATACCTATCAGTAACAAGGGGATAAAGTAAATTGTGGTCAGTTTTTTTTTTTTAGCTTATTGTGTTTTTTTTCGCTTTTCTGGTGGATTTGTATGGAAGTGACAAAGATACTGTTGGGATAAGACAAGAGTTGACAATTTAAGTGAAAATGATTTTTGAGACAATCGATTTATTATGTGGTATTGTTAGTTGGTTATAATTTTATAGTGATTATAAGAATGATATAGAAATCTATTGGAGACATTGATTTATAGAACTAATTTTTGTGTTTGGTACATTTTTAGTATTTTATAAATTTATGATATGTCAAAGTTATATATTTTTTTTTTTTTTGTAAAAATAAAACTATGGTATTAATTTGATAACGACTATAAATAAACATTTAATTTCACAAGTTGTTAATTTTACTCTAATTTTGATTTCAATATAAATTAAAACAACATACTTGTATTATAATAATAGTTCGATTACACAGTATATTCATTTATGTCGACACTACAACTAATCCTTATTAATTAAAGAAGAATTGTAACTTTTACAATAAAAAATAAAATAAATTTAAATTAAACAATAACATATTGTGTAAAACATAATAATATAACATTACACAAAACTCAATTATTTTTTAAATCCAATACCAAACTACTTAAAACAAAAAAAAAAAAATTTTTTATCAACACAAAATATCAACAAGCTAAAATTAACATGAACATTAGAAAATTGCTACACATTGAGAGGTATAGGAAATAAGAACCTTGGGAAATGAACGTTTTATTCGTATTCGCAATAAAAGTATATAGAAGAGGTTGAGTTACCATATACAATCGCCTACAATATACGGTAATAAGTAAATCTTGGGATTATGTAGGAATGAGAGCCATTCGCTTGAGTAAATTGCGTACACGATTTTTACCTTAACAAGATCGACATTCTTTAGTATCTACGTCGTCTTCGTCATCGTCGTTCTTCATATTATATAATAACGTATAATAACAGACAAAATTGCGGAAGGTATAATATTAATAAAAACGCGCTTCCTTGAAAAAAAAAGGGAAGTGAATCTTTACTTTTACTCATTGACAATATACAAGTTCACGTTTCTTTTACAAATAAAATTCTTCCACTAAAATCCAACTTTCCATATATTATAAGAAACCATATCCCCCTAATTTTTGGATTCTTCAACCCTAACTAAGCTTTTTCAAGCAGTAAGAAAAAAAAAGAAAATCTAAAGAATAAAGTTTAAGAAACGCACAAGGAAACACAGTTTCCATACGCTAAAAGCATCAAGCTTGCACGAAACGTAATCGCAAGCTTGCATCTTTAGCTGACGCAACCATCTCTTTTTAACCCTCCCCCCCTCCTCACTCCTCTGTCCATCCCTTAAAGCCTAAAACCTCCTTTTTTTTATAGCCTTCCTCGACTGAGAAGAGAAAAAAAAGAGAAGAGATTGCTTTAGACTTTGCTATATATAGTATACGCGAGTTAAGCGATGATGGTAAGATTTCTACATTCGGTCGCGTTTTATATCAGGCGCACACACACGCATCCGAAAAGAAAAACGCGATGACTGAAAAAAAAGACTTTTCTCCCCTTCTTTACTCCTTTGTTTTACGACACTACCAGATATATGTATATATATACGGGAAAAGAAGGCTTCGAGTGGAATAACGGCTTTTATCGTCCGTTAAAGGAAGAAATGCCGGACGTTATGCTGCTCTTCTCTTTTATCCGGATTTCTTCTTCCTTCTTTTTTTTTACTTTTTTTATCGAAGCTTTGCGCGCCTGTGAATAATCCACAGGAAAAGAGGGAGAAATTTTTATCGATTGTGTATATGTGTATGTGTGTGTGTGTGTCTTTGGCGATTTCGAATTTTACGATGGATTTCTGAGATCGTATAATGTGTGCTACTGATGGCTTTTGTAATGAAATGTTTTTTTATCGTTTGTTGGATGTTTTTATAAAAGAGGATGATTTGGGATTTGATTTTGTTGTTATACTGTGTGAGTTATGTTTTTTTTTTAGATTTGAATATTTTTAGAATTATTGTTAGATAATAGATGATTAACTTTATATAGATTTTTAAAAATTCACTGTGCATCGTAAATACTTGAATAAAACAAAGCTTACACACAGAGCTTTTGCACATGCACCCAAAAAAAGTGCATCGTATTATTTTATTAAAAAATAAATACATCCGCACTCGCGCGA
This sequence comes from Leptomastidea abnormis, assembly GCA_030522805.1. Classification (NCBI taxonomy): domain Eukaryota; kingdom Metazoa; phylum Arthropoda; class Insecta; order Hymenoptera; family Encyrtidae; genus Leptomastidea; species Leptomastidea abnormis. Next base: position 16,263 of record JAPYZE010002381.1, read on the forward strand.
TAAAAAATAAAAAAATAGAAAATAATAAAAAACACCCTTCCTCTCCAAAAAATCACGATCTATTTTCAAGAGCCTCGAGGTTCACATATATATAGATACATATAATAGTTAACAACGAACAAGCTTCACACCATCGAACCAACGAATCCTCTTTTCTACTCTTTTACAATCGGACAAACACTTCATAAAAAAAAAAAAAAAAAATTCATACGAACGGAAAAAAAAACATAGGGATAGAGAGAGGTGAGAAAAAGAAAAAAGAAACAACGAAGAGGAGCAGCAGAAGGGGGGGACTGAATACCAAACAAG